>SNQJ01S0022124.1:36473-62445 GCA_010110895.2 Picea sitchensis | reverse complement strand
TGTTGTATCTCCCAAGTTTCATCTCTTCTGGGTATGAAAATTTATTTTATGTAGTTCTCTGATATTTATTCTTTGCAATGCCACAGGTCTGATCAAAATTGGATATTCCAAGTGAAATTTATGGTAACTTCCCCACAACTTGCCTATTTTTATCCTTTCCAGGAGATCTCACTTGTATAGCATGTCCCACACAAAATAATTGATATAAAATTCTGAAACTCGTACCAGAAATACTACAGACTATCCATGATCCAATGAAACTAGTCCCACTCAATTTGCATACTCTAGGAAGAATTTATGATTGTTTTACTTGGAAAACCTTCTTGAGACTAGTCAATAGGACTAGTCAGATACCCTATCTTACACAAGGTGTATATATAAATTTTCGATGACCCAAAAGCTGAACATTTTACCACATATACCTTACTAATTTATGTAAATATCCTCTGGATTTCAGGGTCTAAAACATTACAAAAAAAATTTATAGAGAAAATTCTGCAATGACCCATTTCAGGATGATTCCAGAACCCTATCTTGTACAAGCGGTATCGCTGAATGTATAATGCCTTGGGAGATTAATTTTTAACTCAACGTACCTTGATCCATCTACTAAATATCCTCCAAGCCATTCCTTTTGAAACGTTGTAGAAAAAAAGTTATAGCAAAACTTCCAAGGTGTCTCAGATGTAGCAGCGAAACCTTGAGCTCGGATGCCATATGTTAACAACCAAATATCAATATAGCATAGAAAAACCTCATAAAATGTACTCAACGCCTTTAAAAAGAGATAATTTCATATAATAAGACTCTTTGAGGGGGAAACCTTCTTTTACCCCACTTAAATGTTCAAGTACAAGATGATTCAAAATGAAAATGTCTCCTTGGTATATATAGGAGACTAGGAGGTATGATTATAACTAATGGACTAAAGTCGACATAAATAAAATAAGATTACTAATATAATATGCCCCAATTAAGGGGTAATGAGCCAATATTAGGGCTTAACATCAAGGGCACTCGCCAGTAGAGTATCCAACTTTATTGGGTTGTCAAGGCAGGGAAGCTCCTGCACCAAGGAAACTGGCTCACACAGGGCCAAATTCCGCAAAAATTTCCTAACCTGATGGGGGAACTCAAAGAAATGGAAACCATTTCTTTCTAAGGGGGATGGATTGATCTAGGTGGATATTGGTGGCCACCCACCTATTCCAAATGGCTCTACTTGATAGTTTTTAGTCCAGCACGTTTCTCTATAATGAAGACATTTATTTGTAATTGTGGGTTATGCACTTCTAGGGATTTCCTGAAGCCCTACACAAAATCTAGGTGGATATTGGTGGTCGTCCACCTGTTCCAATTGGATTATTTTGAAAGTTTTCATGTCAATCCATCTTTTTATACTTTCAAGACTATTTTGGGGCCCTAAACAGTGTTTTTTTTGGCTTGCCATAGTCAAACTATGTGATACAAATGGATGTCGATGACCTCCCACCTATTCCAACTGGATCATTTTGGAAGTTTTCGAGCTTGACAGTTTTTTCCCTAGTTTTCGAGTCCCTGACTTGTGGGGTCGTTTTGAGGCCCTAAATAACGTTTTTTAGGGCTCGCCACAATCAAAATTACCTTTCCAATGGGCTATCATGCACCTAAAACGGAGATCGTATGAAAACATTACGACCCTGGGAAGTTGATGTACTAACTTACCCAAATGAGGCCCACATGACTTTTGGTGCTTCATCTCCTAGGTTTAGGTTTTTTGGATGTCTAGGTTTTTTGAAATTCCTGTTTATTGTAAGAAGGCCTTCAAATCCTCATTGTAATGATCTTCTTGTGAATCAGCACAACCGTCACATCTCTTCTCAGAGATAAGCCACCACCATTCTAGCAAGCTTCTTTTCACTGCATTTTATAGTTTCATCTTATTTTCTTATTGACTAGAAACCAATTTTACCATATATCTATTATTATGTGTTAAGCATATTTTGATAATAATATGTATTCATTTCGTTCTGCAAATATATTTTGGATTAGTGGTATCAGAGCGGTCTTGTCCTTGTCGTTCTTAATACAAGTCCCCAACAAGGTCAAGGCGCAAAGAATTGGGTATCGAGCTTGTTTCTCTTGAGGAGAAATCTATTGCATGCCCAAACGACCTCTCATGGTAGAATAAAAGAAAGATGAAGGGATAGGGGATCCCTTCAAAAAATTTCTCGAGGAATCCCTCATGAAACAGAAAAATGATATGATGGATAGTTTTGTGCAAATCCTTCAATGACTACCAACAAGCAACGCATCTTCCTCAAACAGAGGCATCGGCCCCTTCAAGGTACAAGTCAACTTTGATATTCCTATATTTGAAGGTCAGATAGATGCAAATGCAGTAGAAAAATGGTTGAATCTGCTAGAAGGGTATTTCTCTGTCCATAACTTCTCTAATAGAAAAAATTTACTTTTGCGCTCCTCAAAGTCGCCCCCAATGTCAAAGATTGGTGGGAAACTTTCTCTAAGAAAAAGGAAATAGTGGACCCCTCATTATTTACAGTCGTAGTTACCTGGGAGTCCTTCAGGGATGTTATTAAGGAACAATACTACCCTATTGGAAGTTATGATGACCTATACACAAAATGGACCACTCTACGACAAGAAAGAGACCAAGCAGTGCCTGAGTTCACAAATATCTTCCATACCTTGCGCACCAAGCTAGGTATCAAATATTCTGAGTGACATATGGTGCTCAAGTATCGTGACGGTCTTCATAGATACATCCAAGCCAAAATGGAGTTTTTGGACATCTCATCCTTGGGCGTGACCTACCTATATGTCGTCAAAATCGAGCAGAAGCTCAAACAAAAGATGCGACAATTTGGGCCTGGGAACCCCTCACAGCAAAAGCCATGAAACGGAAACCCCAACCCATAGAAAAAAGGATATATTAAATATGGATAGCCTCATCACAACCAATCCAGACCACAAGAAAAGAAGGACACTGGAAATACAAAGAAATATACCAGGAAGTGGTGTGACTTCCATAAGAGCCCCTGGCATAACACTATTGATTGTCGCTCGAAGCAGTCATTGGTGGCTGAGGTAAAATCCTATGAATCAGACGTGGGTTCTGACTCTAAGTCAAAACCAAAAAGGGGGACACATATCATAGACACAGAACCCAGTGCCAACGTTGCTACCACTAATATCCAACCCGATGAAACTGACAAGCTAGAGGAAGGCAACCGCCTTTTTCATTCACAGATGTGGGTGAAGGGTACCTCGCTGCAATTCATATTTGATAATAGTAGCGAGAAGAACCTCATCTCAGAAGAGGTTGTCAAGCAACTCTCCCTACCGACAATGATGCACCTGCAGCCCTACACCATTGGATGGATCCACCAAGGAAGAGACATCCGCGTTAGCCAACAATGCCACCTATCATATGACATCAAGCCCTTCAAAGACAAGGTATTGTGTGATGTTTCCCCTCTCGAATATTGTAATGTTATTTTGGGACAATCATATTTATGGAAACATCATGTTGTATATGAGTCTAGGCCATGCAGTGTTATTATTACTTTGAACAAGAAATTCTACAAGATACCTGACGCAGTCCCACCCAGTGTTATTTCCTTGATCTCTACCAAGAAATATATAAAGGTCATCTCTTAGACATGAAAGTTTGTCTTCTTCGTGATTCTCTCTCAGAATGAGAGAAAGATGGCAACCACATCCAGGGTCTCTGTAGCCGACCTCTCCACACAGAAGAAGCAAGTGGATATGGTCGTGGAAGAATACTCAAATATATTCTCCTCACGTACCACGGTACCTTTGCACTGTCAGGTCAAGCAGCCCATCGATATGAACCCCGGAACATCACTCCTTAATGGTCCAATCTACCACCACTCTTTGTTAGAGAATGAGGAGATCAAGTGGAATATCCAATAACTAATCCACAAGGGACAGATCCTTCCTATCTCATCACCTTGCAGGATCCAAATCATGCTGGTACAGAAGAAAGATGGAACCTGTCGAATCTCCATTGACTATCAAGCCCTAAATAAAATCATCGTCAGAAACTGGTACTCGATTCCCTGAATCAACAACCTCCTTGATCATCTCACTGGGGCCAAATACTTCAGTAAGATTGATCTAAATTATGGCTACCAGTAGGTCCTGATAGAACAGACAGATGTATGGAAGATTGCCTTAAAGTCAAAGGAAGGTATTTTTGGATTTTTTTTCATGCCCTTTGGTTTGAAAAATGATCCAGCCACTTTCATGAGGATGATGGAGGATATCATGAAACCATTCACCAATAATTTTGTAGTGTTGTATCCGGATGACATCCTCATTTACAACAAGATTTGGGCAGAACACTTGCAGCATATTCAGTAGGCTATTCACACCCTGCAGCAGCACCAACTCTATGCCAACTTGGAAAAATTATCCTTCGGCATGGACAGGGTTCATTACCTGGGCTACATTGTTGATCATCATGGCGTACATGTGTATCTAGCCAAAATCCAAGTCATTCGTGACTGGTCAGCCCCAACCACACTCACTGAGCTTCGGAGATTCTTGGGCCTTGCCAATTTCTACTGCAGGTTCGCGTTGGGATTCTTCCATATTGCATGGGCCCTTAGCCAAATAACCAAGGGTGGTGGTAAGGAAAAATTTATGTGGGGTCAGTCCCAAAAAAAAGTGTTCGATGATTTGAAGTAGCGCTTGTGATCAGCCCCAGTACTTTCACAATCGGACCTGCAACATCCCTTTGAGATCAAGACATATGCTTCAGACTATGTTTTGGACGTCGTTCTCAGTCAGCACAACCACCCCGTGGCCTATCATAGTGAGACACTATCATATGATGTCTGTAAGTAACCTAATTATGACAAATAAATCTACTCCATTGTGCAAGCCTGTCATCAGTGGAGACATTACATTCTTGGGAAGGATACAGTCATCTACACTGATCATAAACCACTGTAGTTCATGCATACACAAGGAAAATTGTAGAATGACCGCCATTAGAAGTGTTCCATGTACTTGCTGCAATTCTACCTCAACATAAAGTATAAAATGGGAAGCACCAACCATGTCAATGATTGCCTCAGAAGACCACCAGTCATGGCACTCACCACGGTGCTAAACTCTTGCGACCATGAGACCTTTGAATGGCCCCAACTCTATGAGACAGACCCAGACTTTTCCACCACCTACCAAATGTTGGGAACAAATGCAATTGTCACTAATTTCCATCTTCAGGATGGGTTGTTGTGTCGTTTGGGCCATATCTATGTTCCATCAAGTGAGCGAGCGAAGCTTATCTCAGAATCTCACTACAGTCAGGTGGTAGGACACTTCAACGTCGAAAAGAGAGTGGAAATGTTGCAAAAACATTTCTACTGGTCGAAACTTCAACTGAAGGTCAGCAAGTATATCAAGTCCTACACTACCTACATGATTTCCAAACCAACCACTAAGAAACATGGCATGTACACCCCTCTTCCTACACCTGACAAGCCATGGGAATCCATCTCAATGGAATACATGTCGACCCTCCCATCCACCAAGCAGGTTAATGAATATGTTTTTTTGGTTATGGATCACTTTTATAAGATGGTAGTTATGGCCTCTTTCAAGAAGAGCATCATAGCAGAGGCCACTGCCAAGCTCTTCTTTGAACGAGTCTGGGTAAATTTTGGAATCCCACAAACTATTGTCTCGGATCGGGATAGTCAATTTCTTAGCACATTCTGGTCAAGGCTCTAGTCATTATTGGACACCAACTTCACCAAATCCAAGGTATTCCACCCCTAGAAAGATGGCCAAACCGAGGTCGTAAATCGAATCATCATGCATAACATGCACATGTATAATTACAAGCACCCTCATACATGGGATGAGAGTCTCCCCTATGTTCAACATAGCTACAACCGAGCCCTCCATAGCCCAACCAAACACATCCCCTTTCAGGTGAGGTTGGGATTCCAACCATTGGGTCCCATAAATGTTGCACTACCCCTTGCGGTCACCTCGGCCGACTCACCTCCTACTCCAAATGAAATTGAAAAAGCCACCTGATTCATTGAGTGGATCCAGCACATCTTCCAACAAGTTCAGGATATCCTACAAATGTCCAATGACAAGTACAAGTAGTGCCATGATCAACATCGGGTGCCACATAAGTTTCAGGTTGGTGACAAAGTTTGGTTGCACTTGCAGAAAGAGCGCCTTACAGGACCCCATCGGAAGATTCTCCCACTCCACTATGGGTTGTACACCATCACCAAGGTTATGGGTGATAATTCTTTCGAGCTCAACATTCCTCCTTTCCTTAGCTTTCACCCAGTGTTCAACGTGGATATCCTTCGACCGTATTTCCCACCATTATTGGACACCTCAGAGATAGCAGAACAACTGACACCAACAAAGCTCAACCCAAACTACATGCAACAGGAATCTAGTGATCTGATTGTGGAAAAATAGATCAAGGGCACTCACCATCAAAGGATCCATCTTTGTCAAGTTGTCAAAGTAGGGCAGTTCCTTCTCCAAGGAAAGTGGCTCACTGGGGCCAAATTCAGCATACATTTCCTCATATGATGGGGGGACTCAACGCAATGGAGACAATTTCTTCCTAAGGGGGGAATATTGATCCATATGGATGTCGGTGGCCTCCCAACTATTCCAACTAGTTCATTTTGGCAGTTTGTTTCCTAGTTTTTTGGTCCCTGACTTGCGGGGCTGTTTTGAGGCCCTAAACAACATTTTTTAGGGAAGCAAAATGTGTATTCCTTGGATAGACCTTTCCAATGGTCTATCGTGTGCCTAAAACGTAGATTGTATGAAAGAGTTACGACCCCGATAAGTTGATGTACTAACTTACCCAAACGGGGCCCACATGACTTTTGGCGCTTCATCTCCTAGGGTTAGGGTTTTTGGATGTCTAGGGTTTTTGACATTCTCGTTTATTGTAAAAAGGACTTCAGAGCCTCATTGTAATGATATACTTGAAAATGAGCACAGTTGTCACATCTCTTCTTAGAGATAATCTACCACCATTCTAGCAAGCTTGTTTCCGCTGCATTTTACAGTTTCAGCTTATTTCCTTATTGAATAGAAACCAATTTTACTGTATATATGTTATTTTGTTTTAAGCATATTTTGATAATAATCTGTATTCATTTCATTCTACAAATATATTTTTTATCACTATAGAAGGAGTTATATTTTGATGGCATTATGTGTAGTTCCTGAAAAGACCTTTCTAGCGGGCTATCACACACCTAAAACGGAGGTCGTATGCAAAAGTTACGACCTCAAGAAGTTGAGGTACCAACTTACCCATCATGGCCCACATAAATTTTGCTGTTTCATCTCCTAGGGTTAGGTTTTTGGATGTCTAGGGTTTTGGAGTTCATGATTAATGTTAAAAATGCCTATGGAGCCTCATTCTAATCATTATGCTCAAACGAACATGCATAGAAGCCACATTTCTTCTCAGTGATAGTTACCACCATTCGAGCAAGTTGTTTTCAGTTCTGCAGTTTTTCAGTTTCAACCTATTTTATTTATTCAATAGAATTTACTGTTCATTGGATATTTGTTGTTTTTTTCCATATATCTGTGTTATTGTATTCAATATGTTATTCATTTTGTTCATCTCACAAATCCGGATCACTAGTCCTTTTGTAAATAATGTTTATTTTTGTACATAATTTTACTTTGAAGTTATAATTTTTTTTGTGTTAGTGATTATTATGCTTCTACTATGTGGCAGATGCCTGAGGAATCGTCAATTTATATTGGATACATAGATGGTGCCAGTCTCAAAACCTGGCTTCAACGGCTTGGCTAATTTATTCACCTACTAGCCAACTAAGGTCTGTTGGAGGTGTGTGTCTCGGAGAAACTACCAATAATGTTGTCGAATATAGCGTCGTTATCGAGCTTTTACGATATGATTTGCCGCATGGAATTCGATTCCTTCATGTGTTTTTAGATTCTTTCTTGGTGGTCTCATAGTTTTATGGCCTATACTGAATCCACAATTCAATCTTGTTGCATCGTTTCCTTAGGGTATGTCTTTTGGAATGATCATTTGAATTCATTACTTATGAGCATGTTCCTAGGTGTGTTAAAGTAGTAACTGATTCCTTCGCTAATTATATTTTAGATTGGCATTTTTCTCATTAATCACATAAGCACACCTTTCACACATGTAAATATTTGACATTTGCAAGTAAAATCATAAAAATTACGCAAAAATATATGTGTGTGCATGTCCAAAAGGAGGTCCATGATACAAAATTTGGGCTACTAGCCCCAAATCTATATAAATACAAGATGGTGCTCCCGACACATAATAGTCTAGGCCTGAGGCTGGTGAACCCTGTCATAGAAATGCACGACGTTCGCTAGATGTCGAAACTTATGGACCCATGTCTAAGGTACTCCTACTACATGATGTTGCATCCCTATGGGAAAGTCATATAGTATGCAAGGGGATGGAACATGTCAATGCCTCTAGGTTCCTAACCATGCTTCGTAGAGTCCTCGCCATATCCTTGTTAGTCTCGGTCTCCTCTCTCCCTTGACGGTTGTGTCATGGAACCCTTGTTGATCTCGTCGATTCTCTGTCAGCACATTTGAAGGAGCACGTGTTAATACTATGGATATCACCAAAAGAATAGAATGCTTCCATTTGTACATATAACATATAATAAAAAAATAAAAATAAAATAACATAAAATAAAATCTACTTGTGTCCTTAAGCTCGTCACCATGAGGAATGATGATGTTGGGATCATTGGTATAGTTGATCCAGGCATATGGATGGTCCTTGATAAATGGGACCTGGTGCTCCCACTAGGAAAAGAAGTCATCATCAAAGGGGTTAGACATATGCCTCCTCCTAGATGGGCCAACAACTCATTCCATCGGACTATGGTGGGCCATGGTCATAGATATCCTCTCACATAGGTATTTGAGCTCATCATGGGCACCCTCTCGAAGAAAATGGTACAAATGATGCTACCAAATCCAAAGTTAATTTTCTTTCTTAACTTGCAGTCTGTAAGATGAGATTTCATGCAAGTCAACATGGTTGTACTCCAGTCAAACATGGTCAGCTTCAAGCACTCATCCCCATGTTACATTTGGGCTCGAGAATATAGGTGGAAGGAGTTGGATCCCACATTGTGGACCATGACTTCGAAGGAGTTGGATCCCACATTGTGGACCATGGAAGGAGTTGGATCCCACATTCTGTATAATATGACTTCAAGACTCAAATGTTTGTTGTGTTTGATAGGCACATGGGAACCACTCTTCTTTGTTCCATTGTCACAGTATTCATTAATATAATCATTGATGGACAGAATACCACCCCCACAAGATTGGAACTTGAGAACTTTCCCTTGGCAGGACAAACCTGTGATGAAGTATATATCGTCAATAGTGATCATCAGTGAATGCCCCTCGAGCATGAATGATTCTACATCTGGGTTTCAATAGTTAATCAAGAGATTCAACAGTCTCCTTTGGTCTCTCATACCACCAATTTCAAAAAAAAATTACATGCTACAATCTCGGAGCGCTTGTTTGGCATCGTCATTGTCAAATATTGTCTGATCCACCTCTTTGTGTTCACCTTTCCTCCATTTCACAAACATCCTACTTAAGATTAAGAAAAGATGACTTAGTTTTTGTTTTTCCCAAATCAACTTTGAGCATCTACAGGTTCTCATTCAGACAGTCATGGATATATGAAACTAGTGTTTCCACCATCCGTGGACATCCATGGGTCACTTTGAGGCAACCCGTGGATGCATATAATCGTGTTGAAAAAATGAGGCCTAACCCCCAATTTTTCACGAAATTTTAAAAATAAAAGGATGAAATTCAAAGCTAAGGATAGAGTACTTACTTGAGCTAGGTGGTCGGGGTTTTCATTGCTACAAGCTCCAGGAATATTCAAAGGAAGGTTCAAGGGTTTTTTCCAATTTAGATAATTTTTGGGTGAAATGGTAAAAATGAATTGGTAAATTGGTAAAATAGCCCTATTTTATATAAATTCTTGAAACCCACTTACTATAGTTTGCTATTTCTTCCAAAAAAATTAACTAAGGTCAAGCCCCTTGTAGTTTTTTGGTTATCATTGCATGTCTTAAAGATATACTTTGGATATTTTTGGTCCCTTTTCATCGATTGAACAAGTCTTTCTCAAGACTCTAGGCAGGTGATGTTTTCATAACTGTCATTTAGTATAGGTTGCATCCACCTGAACTTTTTTTCATTATCAGTCGACATTGCCACTTTACCCTAGGGTCAACCCCATTAACAAGTGACAAAACCTTTTCATCTACTTAAGAACATCATTTTTTTTATGGTAGAGCCTACCTTCCAAGGGCACTCTATTCAATAATCCTTTTGTAGTATGGCGCTCATGCTACAAGTGTTCCATTAGGCTTGGGAGTCATGTTTAGCCCCTCCATGAAATTGCATTAGAACTTCATTCTTCTTACTCAATATTCTTCTGACTATTACCTATAGGACTCCCCCCATTATGGAGTCTCAGTTAATCTCTTTTCATTCTCCTTAAAAATGAAATGATTCTCGAGTGAGCTTGTTTTCTTTAACACTCGTTAAACAAATTTGAAAGGATGTTTATTCGGTGAAAGTTTTCCCCTTTTTCAAACCGAATGGACTAATTACGAAAAAGGAATACTCTAGTCAACATTGGATAGAAGAGTTCTCCTTGGTATTTTTTTACACTTTTTCAGGCTCAAGAGACTAAATTTAAAAAAAAGAACATGAAGTTGAGTTCCAATTGCATTGCATATTGATTGCTCGCACTTTTAGGCCTAATGTCGACTTCAACACGCCATTGTTGAACCCATTTCTTATGCATTCCTATCAATTCCTAGACTTGAAATTTATGCCTTTGCGACTTGACACCTTAAACTTGGAGGAAACATTCCCTAAGTGTCCTTATCATGCACATCTTTTCCTTGCATTAAGCATAGGTATGTTCCTTGCGCTCTAGACCTAGTTTGCTTTCCTGTGAAAATCGTTTCCTCCACTATAATATAGCATTCTTTTATTCTTTTTTAGGCTTTCATAATATCAAAAAGACCAAAAAAATAAAAAAACCAAAAAGAAGGGGGAAAGGGTCCATCTCTTTTGTTGGCAGTAGTTTTGTCGCCCTTGAACAAATCACAATCTTGAATCTCTATCTCATCATTTTGGGTCTAGTATGGCTTTAGGATAATTTTTCTCATTATTGAGTTTAATCTCTCCTAGTTGGTTATTCTTCCAACCACATGGAGCATTTTTTAATGCCTTCTATATCACAAATGTATCCCAGTTTATGGTCATGCTTCCTAAGTCACATAATGTGTCATGCTTTTGTTCAAGGGAAGTTTCAGCCTAACTCGTCCATTCTATAGTTCGTATCTGACCTTGCATGTCATCCTTCCTGAGTTAGTCAAGTATTTCATATCATCACAAGTATCTTTGTCCCTTACTTGTGCTACTAGAGAAGGTCCCCATTGACTTCTTATTAGCGAGTTTTCTCTTATCAACTTTGACACATTTCTCTGGGGGTATGACCTAGAGTCACACCCTAGGCCTATTTCCATCATTGATAGGTGACCTTCTGCTCAACATATGACATACCATCATTGGTCGTTGATTGAGTAGTTTCCATTATGTTCGACGTCAACAACAATCATCACACATAAGTATTTGTATTGTACCTTAGTTTCCATTTGGCCCCATTTGTGTATTCCTCATCTTTGTCAGTAGTCTCCACTATTGGCTACTATTCAAAGAGTCTTTTTCATTCATTATTCCATCTGGTGCATGCTGAAGTCATACCTCGGTGTGTTCCTTACAATCCGTTCCTCTGAGCCCTTCCAAATCTTTGGAATTTTGCTACCCCTCATGTTGGATGATGGAGGATTCCTTAATGCCTTCCTTGCAGTGGATATCTTCCTATAAACTTTAGCACATATTTCTTTGGGACAGGGATCTAGATTCATATTTTATACCTTACGGCTTCCATTCATCAGTGGAAAATTCCCTTGCTATTGACAATGGGAATACATCAATTTCCCCTACTTGATAGATTCTACCAAGTGTTCGACATCATCTCATTTATTCACACTTGTAAGATTGTACCATGGTACCTTGACACCCATTATCATCATCGATGGGTTGTCTCACATTTTTTACTGGTATACATCAATGAATGGTAATCAAACGATGTCCCATTGTGTTCGACCCCGACACATTTATTTGCATAGTGTAGACTCATACCACAACAGATGTTTTTGAAGACTTCAGGTGAAGTATGATCATCACATATTTTGTACTCCTACCCAACATATTGTACCACCCCACTGACATTTGTACTTGTAGAGGATCATCTTGTTCACACCATTGGTCACATATATCCTCTATTTTTTATTTTGAGACATAGCTCCACTGTGTATCTATTTGTGGATATGATCAACTTTCACATAGATCCATTGTGTATTCTTCATTTCCATTCTTGCTACTTCATATATATCACATATATCCACTGTTTATTTTTCGTGGCCATGGTCATTTATCATATGTTCATATATGCCATGGATCCGCAGTGTATTTGATTTGGTGTCCATGCTTACATCACTCCTGAGCATGGGTATGCCCGACTTGGGAAGAGAATATCTTACTTGATTTTAGCTAACGATTTTTGTTTTTGGATCAATTGTTTGAGGCCCTTCATGATTTTACTTCATTGCATCCTCGCCTCTCCGAGTTTTAATTTATTTCGAAAATCCTTATTCCCTTTTGACCTCACATATTAGGGGGCATCTGTTATAGCACAAATTGCCTCACCTATGCATTTGTGACATGGAATTACCATTTTCCCTAGCTTGCTAAGAAAAATCCCAAACTTTCCTCATCAAAGGTACTTAAAAAACTTGACTTTTGTTGATATCCATGGGTTTCCTTTGTGCAAAACATGGACATCTGTGCCTTGCAATATTGGAGCCCACGGATGCCCTAAAAAAATATGAAAAATAAAATATTTCCACAATTTCGAGAGGGTTTTTCAGTTGGGCTCATTTCCCAAAGTTCCTGAGCCTGTACTAAATGGAATTCAACCTCCCCAACCTCATTGGGATGGTATAAAAACACCATTTAAGGAAAATATGAGTACAATTCTGATGGCGCAAGGTTATGTTGTTGAGATTTAGCAAGCTTCCCTAATCCCTTCATTCTCTGAGTAGCATCCCTTTCCCTGGAAACTCTTTTTCTAGTGTTCCTTCCTCTAATATATATCCATAAGGTGTGTTCCAATCCTTATTGGGTTATCTGAAGAAGAGCCTCACTACTGAGTTGATGCTCGAAGGACTTGTGGAGGAACCCAAGTAGTTGGCTCTGAAGAAGTGCTAGAAGTTGAACCAGGTTGTAACCAACTTTCACATATTGTTAACAATAGAAGAGTTTTGTTTCCCTCCTATCTTGTGTTAATTTCCATTTTATATGTTTTTTTTGTTCATATATGCTTTGATTTATACACATAATATAAGATACTTGAACCTATAACTACCTTGTTGCAACATTGTCTTGGTTTCTTATTGCAAGTTGGTTCCGAAAGCGAACATGAGTGCTTCAAGAACCAGGAGTGGGATTGACATTAGACAAAGGGTTTAAGGTTCAAGTCTTCTCGTTTTTCCTTCCCTTCTCTCTCCTAGTGAAAAAGTAGGTATTTCTTGTTTTCATGCTTGTTTGTGAGGGTATATTTCAGTCTTCTTAATTCGATCTTGCTCTATTGTGACTTAACCCAAGGTCATGGGGGGAAAATCCCTTAATCACTAACACCCAATATTCTAATTAGTATGAAATTACATGGTCATCATTTGGACATGTTTTAGGTGCACAATATCTTCTTGGAAAGGTATCGATGAGAAGAAATTTGGTTTTCAAGTATTAAATAAGAATATGGAAAACCTAATATGTTATAGTTCCAAGAAGCACTATTAGGGCCCCAAAAACACATTGGAAGTTGACGACTTGAATTTGACAAAATAAAATTATCCCTAAGATGTTCCAAATTCTATTTTTTTCTATCTAGAGCATGAATAAATTGATAGGGTAGTAATGTAGATCCAATTTTTTCATACCTTCTCATTTTGGAAGTATTTTTGTCTCAAAAAGAGTTAGATTTGAAGGATATGAGGAAATGAATCCTCACCTTTCTCCTTGCAGTACCATTTGGCCTTGGCTAGTAGTTGACCCTTCAATTCCACTTGTTAAATATTCAATCGAAGTTAATAATTGACCCTCTTCATCCTCATCGAGCATGGATTTCTTGTATAGTTGTAGGTTCTCTATATTTACTATAGATTAAATGAACTTATTATTAAGGTGGATGATTAAGTTTGTAGGAAATATTTGCACCTTTTCTAATATTTTGAAAGGTCAATATTTCAAGACTTTGATTTCTTCCCTAATACTTGTAAACATCGTTGCACACCTCTTGCAATATTTCAAAAGGTCCATATCTAAAGGCTTTGATTGTTTCCCAAATACTTGTAACCTTTCCTTATTAAGATACAACCAAACTCTATCTTTAATGTGTCATAGCAATGCGCATATTGAAGAGCATGCCTCTCCATGAGGGAACATGCATTCAAGGAATATTCAATTCATTGCTTTATAAATATTCAATATCTATATTAATTAAAAAAATGTACATTGAGTAATAACTTCATACAATTTTTTTACTCGTTATTTTTTATGTGGTAAAAAATCCTAGAATTGTAATCTTTATAAAGGAATTTTATCCTAGAGAATATGGTTTAATATTTTTTGGGTTCTCATAATTTATGAGTTTGTTATTTTAGAGACTATTACTACACACATTTCTTATTGCACTCTTAATAACTCACCATCTGGTTCAAACCCTACATATTTAGGCCTTTCACCTTTCATGATCTGGTTTTCATGCTCAACATAACCCAAGATCTCTCTTTACTTGACATTTTTTTATATCACCCCTCCAACTTAGTTGTTGTAAATTGTGCATTTTAATAGTCTCTTCCACACCTAGAACCCTCTTCTTTATGCATCTTTCACTCTAGTTGGTTTCTTGGATATTACACCCACCCAACCCACTAGCTTCTTTAAGTTTTGGCTTCACTCACAATTCCTCCATGCTAAGACCCCTCCCCTAAAGAATCTAACAGAAACACCACTACACTATATTGGTATATATCCCTATATTTTATGGAAATTGTGTATATTTATCCTTGGGGACCTCCTTATCCTTTTCATCTTGATGCATGTTTCACTTTACCTAACCATGCAAGTCAAATGCATGGTGATATGGTTTACTCTTGGATTTGCAACATGTTTTCCTATTTGAAGACTTGTCTAGACATATCAGATTCCAATAAGCTACATATCAATGAATTATAGTTTGAGGGTGTGGTGAAAATGTGGTCAGAGACAGAATATGATACTTTAGAAATATACATTGAGTTCGACTCTAGTCAAGCTAGAACTTCAATCTACCAGTCCATTCTCACACGAGACGACTTTTTTCAACACTTCACATATGATTTTATCCTTCGGGATATCTCTAGAATTTAATGTGAAAATGGTTCTAGATTCAACAATGACTTAGATAATCCATTCAATAGTAAATTTAAATCTTATGGAAGCTCCAACTTCATCTCTAAATATATGAATTCAAAGAGGTACTGATTTGAAAGTTTAATTTTGTGATATTACTCATTTTTCGACATAAAAATAATTTGCTTGAGAGTAGCACAACCCTAAACAACACCTTCCTTTGTGCTCTCATAGAAAAGAGAAAAGAGGATAAATTCCCTCACATTTATTCCCCTCATTTTCCATCTAATCACCATACTTCCCCCTTCCATTTTTTGGTTCTTTGTTTCTTGACCGGCACAGAGTCTCCTTCAAAATCTAACATTTGGTGTTACTATCATAAAACCTCATCTCTCTCCTCTACATATTTTGGGGTCCTCCAACATCATAATACCCATAAAAGCCTCTATATAGATACCCTAAAATCTACATAATCCATCCAAATTTCCTCTTCCCCTCCTTCATTCCCCATGGAGGTCATTTCATTACCCAATCCCACAACCCTATATCCCATGATATTTTTAATGGCCAATGAATCCTTCTGGAATCAACCATGATTCCTTTGTATTCATAACTATTAGATTAAATATGAAATTGTTAATCCCTAATATTGGCTCATTACCCCTTAATTGGGGCATATTACATTAGTAATGTTATTTTATTTATGTCGCTTTATTCCATTAGTTGTAATTATACCTCCCAGTCTCCTATATATACCAAGGAGACATTTTCATTTGGAATCATCTTGTACTTGAACATTTATGTGGGGTAAAAGGAGGTTGCCCCCTCGAAGAGGCTTATTATATGAAATTCTCTCTTCTTCAAGGCATTGAGTACTTATTCTGAGTTTTTCCTATGCTATATAGATATTTGGTTCTTAACATATGGTATCCGAGCTCAAGGTCTTGGACACCGTGGAATTTTCACTATAACGTTTTTACTACAACGATTCTGAAGGAACGGCTTGGAGGATATTTAGTAGACGGATCAAGGTACGTTGGGTTAAAAATTCATCTCCTGAGGCCTTATACTTTTGAAGATATAGCCTTTGTAAGATAGGGTTCTAGAATCATCCTAAATTGAGCCAATGTGGAATTTTCGCTATAAAATGTTTTATGTAATGTTTCAGACCATGAAATTCGGAGGCTATTCTCATAAATTAGTAAGGTATCTGTGGTAGAAATTTCATATTTTGGGTCATCGTAAATTTTTATATACACCTTGTGGAAGATAGGGTATCTGACCATTCCTATTGAC
The DNA here is from genome assembly GCA_010110895.2 of Picea sitchensis. Classification (NCBI taxonomy): domain Eukaryota; kingdom Viridiplantae; phylum Streptophyta; class Pinopsida; order Pinales; family Pinaceae; genus Picea; species Picea sitchensis. The sequence goes on along the minus strand of SNQJ01S0022124.1, from coordinate 45,522 downwards.
TAGTCTCAAGAAGGTGTTCTAGGTAAAACAATCATAAATTCTTCCCAGAGTATCCAAATTGAGTGAGACTAGTTTCCTTGAATAGTAGAAAGACCGTACTAGTTTTGGTACGAGTTTTAGAATTTTATATCAATTATTTTGTGTGGGGCACATTATACAAGTGAGATCTCCTGGAAAGACCAAAAATCAACAAGTTGTGGGGAAGTTACCGTAAATTCCACTTGGCACGTCCAATTTTTATCATACATGTGGTATTAAAGAGAAGAAATATCAGAGACCTATAAAAAATAAAATTTCATACTCATAAGGGCCGAAATTTTGGAGATACAATAAAAGGAAGATTGTCTAGCAGAACCACCTCAAAATCAAGGTTTAAAGTGATACTTGGCCAACATGCCACCAAAAAAGGGAACTTCTTACACCAAATAAGCCTCCAGAAAATCTAATTGGACTCTTGATGAAGGTTAAAAATATGCGTAGGGACATAAATGGTTACAAAAGAATATGATAACAAAAGATGAACTACAAGAGATGATGCTTCAGCGAGCTAAGTTTGGCGAGGGCAATAAATACTAAGATGGGCCTTTAAAGGGAAGATCATGGAAGTATTGAAAAATTTTCTAATAGAGGGACACCTGAAAGAGTGAAAATGTATCCCATGAAATTCATGATGAGGACACAAGGAAGATTGAATCAAAATGGAGAAACTCCAACTTTGGGTTGAAGACCAACCGTTCCTAAGATCGATGTAAGGAAGTTTGTTAGCAAGGACCCAATCATGGATACTTCAAATGGAGAAATTCTTTGATCTACATGCCTATACCACACAAAGTGAATTGCTTCTTTTGAACTCAATCAATTTGTATGGTTTTGATGCCTTTGTTCTCATAAAATCACTTGTCCTTGGACAATTTTCATGGAAAAATGATAGCACACTATGAGGATACAATGAGCAATAACTTCTTTAGACAATAGATAAATCTCAATCAAAAGGGTTGAGTTCTAGAAGCACATTGAACTTTAATGATTGAATATAAAAGATATGAGATATTCCATATGAGCACTTGATTGATGTATTCATGAACTTTAAAGGATAACATTCAACATGAGGGGTTCCTTTAGGGACAAATCATTGGAGAATGCATTTAAGGTGTAAGAAAATTTTGAAAGTAAAATATGGCTATGGCTACTAGAAGGACCAATCCTAACATATATAGAGAGAATAATGCTCATCTAACAAAATAACTCAACCTACAAGGTTGACACCTCAACAATTGGAGGAAAAGAAAAGAAAAAGGTTTATGATTTAATTGTGATAGCAAGTCTGATCAAGGGACATAAGTGTGGTGAGAATAAATTATTCTACATAGATTGTGAAGAGGAAGAAGAACAGAATAATAACCATCTCAAGATGAAATGTAGAAACAGTTTCGTCAGAAGAGTTGACTCCCATGATATGTGGCCATTCATTTGGAATTAGCACTCCTCAAACCCTCAAGATCGAAGGATAAATTAAAAAGAAAAAGGTAATAGTCCTAATTGGATTCTTTTAATGCTCATAATTTCATTCTTATAAAATTAATCCAGCTCTCCAATTTCTTGTATATTGACTGAGTTTCAAATGTGATTGCAAATGGAGGAACTATCAATTGCTTTCAGGGGAAAATGCAATAGATCCAACACTATGGGGGAATATATAATAAATAGTCCAATGATTTCTATACCCATGGGTGTTATCACGATGTTGTACTAGGAAATCAATGGTTACAATCATTAGGAACAATGGATTGCAATTTTCAAGAACCATGAAATTTTCATTTGGAAGGAAAAGAAATTGAGTTAAGAGGTATACCGATGGAAACATGGTAAGGTGATAGCTCTAATGGAATGAAAAATTATTGAAAAAGGGTCAATCAAGTTATTTCACAACTATGCTCACTAAATGTTCAAACATCTAAGCCATCCCTGTTCCTCAATATCCAAGGGATCATTGATAAGCATTCAAAAGTATTTGAAGATATTCCCAAAAGTCTTCCTTTTTCGAAATGTGATCATGAAATTCACTAATTCTTAGGAGTGTTCCTCCCAACGCTCCAGTCCTTCTATATACCCTTATGCCAAGAAGAGTGTAATTGAGCATATGGTTGAAGAATTTTTAGAGGTTGGAATTATTAGACTTAGCTAAAGTTCTTACTCTGCACAGTGGTAATAGTGAAGATAGCTCATAGTGTATGTGTCCAGACTATAGAGGCTCCAAAGATCACTATTAAAGATAAGTTTCACATTCTTGTCATTGATGAATTGTTATATGAACTACATGGAGCAATCTGTTTAACAAAATTGGATCTTCGTTCGAGGTACCATCAGGTTAGGATGAAGGAAGAAGATATCCAAAAACAACATTCGAACTCTTGAAGGCCATTATGAATTTTGGTCATGCCTTTTGGCCTACAAATGCACCTTCCACATTCAAGGTTGATGAATTACACATTTTCAAGCCCTTCCTTCCAGAATTTGTGTTAGTATTTTTTGATGATATACTAGTCTATAGCAAGTAAGTCATGTGCGACATGTTGACAAGGTGCTACAACTACTAAAGAGAACAACAACTATGCCAAACCATCCAAATGTTTGAAGGAAGGGCTTGAAAATTTGGGTCGTATTGTATCTCATGAAAGTGTCAGGTAGACCCTAACAATATTGAGACCATGATGGTGGTGATTCCCAAAACATTGAAGAATCTTAGAAGTTTTGGGTTGTGAGTTCTCTGTAAGATTTTGTTGCACTATGGAAGAATAGCAGCAACACGTTTAAGCTAACTAAGAAGGATGCGACAAAGCGGACTCCAGAGGCAATTAAACCTTTTGAACAACTTAAAAGAGGTGATGTGCAAAGCTCATGTCTTGACCACTCAGACTTCACAAAAACCTTTATTGTGGAATATGATGCGAGGGAAATGGAATTGGTGTTGTCCTAATGCAAGAAAGAGGCCCCTTGCTTTTGAAAGTCACGATGCACTCAATGGAAAGGACTTACACAACCCATTTATGAGAAGGAAATGATAGCAATACTACATGCATTGAATAAATGATGTCCTTACTGCCTAATAGGTAGGCACTTCAGGAGATGAGAGCAGAATCATGATAGTCTGTCTTCTTGGAACAAAGACTATCTTTAGAAGGAACAACAAAATGGGTAACCAATATGTTGGGTTCACGATTTTAAAATTGTTTATAAAAGGGAAGAAAAATGTTGTGGCATATGCACTCTCGAAAGGATGAAGATGTTGAGGCCTTTCTGTCCTATCTTGATCATCTGACCCAATTGGATAATATAAGCAAAGGATGAGTGATGTGAAAAATTATTGGAATTGCATTCAAAGGTTGCAATAGGATTCGAGTGCATCAGATAGATTTACATGGAAAATACTATGGTACAAAGATCACTTATTTATGTAATAACTCCCAACTCAAACCAAAGTTACTATTGGGTGCACACATCTCTAGTAAGAGGGCACTTGGGATTTTGAAAACCTACCATAAAGCCAAGAAGGTTTTTTTAGGATGTGTGATGTTCAAAGGTTTGTGTGAGAATGTTTGGTTTTTCCAAAATAAGGTGGAAACAATTAGGAGACCCCAGGTATTTTAAGACCATTAGCCATCCCAAGTCATCAGCAGAGGAGGGTTTCCATGGATTTCATCACGGGGTTACCAAAGTCTGAGGGGAAGAGTGTCATCATGGTGAGTGTTGATAAACTGACCAAGTAATACACTTTTATGCACTATCTCATCCCTTCAAAGCTAGTACAATTAATGCATTCATGGAAGCAGTTCAAAAGCTACATGGCAGCACAAATATTATTGTAAGTGTGAGAGATCCCATCTTCACTTTGGGCATTTTTATTGAAATTATTTTTCTTGTTTGGGTACTCAATGCGGCTCATATCTCATCCTATCATCCTCAATTTTGATGGACAAACCTACGAAAGGTGAAAAAATGTATGGAAGGCTACCTTCGTGCTTTGTCTCACGATAAACAAACATAATGGTTCAAATGGTTACCCCTTGGCATAATGGTGGTATAACACTTCCTTTCATACTACAACAATGACACCATTATGGCACTCTGCCACCCTCCTTCCATCACTTCTTCTCCTAAAAAGAAAAATCTAAAGGTTCAAGCGGTGGAAGATCACATCGATCATCAACAACAAGTTCTCAATATTAAGGACAAACCTGACCATGGCATAGAATCGCATGAAACAACAATGAGATCAACATTGTCATTAGTGAAATAAGTTTTGAAGTGAGGGATTGGGTATTTCAAAGATTACAACCATACAAACAAATGTCCTCAATACAAGAAGGATAATAAATTATCACCAAAGTACTATATTTATATAAGGTGTTGCAAAAGATTAATTACTATGGCATACAAATTGGAGTTGCTGCATCTTCACGAGTACACCCAAATTTCCATGTTTCATTCTTAAAAGAAGCCCTTAAGTGACAAGATCCCGAGTTCTAACTATGTTATCCGAGCGATGAGGAAGGAAAAATCATATTGGAGTCTGAAGCCATCACTGACACAAAAGAATTTTCCAGGTTGAGGAATAGATCTATTTTAGTGTATCTCATTAAATGGAGGAAGCTAATAGCTAAAGATTCCACTTGGGAAGATGAGTCTTTTATACATAAGCATACTTGGGAAGATGAGTCTTTTATACATAAGCATCCAGAGTTACTCAAGCGTTGTGGACAACACTTGTCTCAAGGGGAGGGGCATGTTAAGCCCTAATATTGGCTCATTACCCCTTAATTGGGGCATATTACATTAGTAATGTTGCTTTATTTTTGTCGGCTTTATTCCATTAGTTGTAATTATACCTCCTAGTCTCCTATATATACCAAGGAGACATTTTCATTTGGAATCATTTTGTACTTGAAAATTTATGTGGGGTAAAAGTAGGTTTCCCCCTCGAAGAGGCTTATTATCTAAAATTCTCTCTTCTTCAAGGCGTTGAGTACTTAGTCTGAGGTTTTTCTATGCTATATAGATTTTTGGTTCTTAACAGAAATCACCACCCTAATTATGGATAATAGAAACCAAAAAAATCAAGTTTCCCATGATTTAGTCTCCCATCTACAACTCCCCACTATATACCATCCAACTCCTAATTAGTTAGCTAGGTATAAAAATAAAATCCTCATCGGTCTATCACAAAACATTGTGTTGTCACCTTTTCCATTAGGAAATTTAAAGATACTATGGAATGTGATGTGTCTCCCCTTGTTTTTGTAGATTTAGTCCTAGGGATCCCTTACTAATGTCTTCATTGTTCCTTGTATGATTCTCTCCACAACACTTATAAATTTTTTAAATATGGAAAACATTATGAACTCAAATACTCTACAATCCATTCACCTTCCTTACTGTTTAAAAATTCTATTGTATACCATGTGATTCTTCACAAAATGCCTCTTACTTTATGCAGTTTGACTATTTAATCTTGATAATGAATCCCATCCTCCCCCACAATATATGTATCCCTTTATATATTATTTTGTTGATGTATTTACCCCACTAGATGGTATTTAACCCATTCACTCCATCCAACACACTATTGATCTCATTCATAGGGTTTCTCTACCAAATTCTCCATCTCATCATATATCCCCTCATAAAGTTGTTTACAATGAGTGATATATTCAAGATTTCTTGAACTCTGGACATATACAACCTATCTCCTCTTCTTTATGTTTCCCCTCTTTCATGCTTCCTAAATAGGAATTAGATGAATGACATCTTGTTACTAATTACCATTCTCTCAAAAAAATGATTGTTAAAAATTGCTACCCATTTCCTCGCATTAATGATATGCTAGACCATCTAAAGGGTTATCGCTTCTTCAATAAGATGTATTTTACTACAAGGTATCATCAAGTCTACATGGATCACCATTAAACCTATAAAACTAATTTTGGGTTATTTGAATCATTGGTGATCACTCCTTCCACTTTCCAACATCTTCTTAATGAAATGTTCCATCCCATTTGGGCCACTTCATAGTGATTTACCTCAATGATATCTTAGTTTTAATTCATAATTGAGAGGACCATCGATATCATGTTACATTTGGAAAGACATCCAATGTCCTACTAAGGTAAACCAAACTCCATTTTTCTATTATCCCTTCATGATGGCTAGCTCTATAAATTAAATTGTTTGTGGGTTCCTACTAGTCTTGACGATTTATCTCTCACTCATGAGGCATATGCTTCTACATATGGAGGCCATTTTGGCTCTCTTGAATCTTCCTGAAACCTATAACAACACTTCTTTTGTCCTACCACACAACATCATACTAAGGCATTCATCTTCAATTGTTCCCTTTGTAGCTCCAACAAACCTGCTAACTACAAATATGATCTCTATCAGCCATTTCTCATCCCCACTTAACCTTGGGTGTCTCTCTCTCTATGGATTGTTTCAATGGCTTAACTATGAATTTCCACAAACATGATTTTTTTGTTTTCATGGTTTGTTAATTTTCCAAAATCACCCTCTTCATTCCCTATACTAAGACCATGTCTACATCTACATAATTGTTTTTCACTCATTTATGGTCACATTTTGGTATACCTCTTGATATTTTCTTTGATTACAATTAATTTTTTTAGTGCTTTTTGTAATAGCTTGTGGCACTTACTAGGATAAAAAATTAAATTATCCACTACCATCCACCCCCAAATAGATGGCCAATGTGAGGTGGTTAATCACAGTCTTGTTTATACTTGGGATATATTATGTTGAACATAAACAATGGGACACCTACTTGCATGTTCTGCAACACAATTACAATCATATTATTAACCATTCTACCAATGTCTCACCTTTTGAGGAATGTTATGTCTATCAACCTCTTTCTGCTTACGAGTTTCCCATTACTTTTTAGACACCATCCTATTCCTATCACTAGAAGGAACAACATAATGCTTCATCCTTTGTTTAGCAGTTAACTAAAATTCATGATTAGGTTTTTTTTTCTCTACAGGCTTCTCAAGAGTGCTAAAAGGATTTTCATGACCATAAGCATACCCCCAAAAGTTCTAAGTTGGTGATGAGTGTGGTTGAAAATGGCTTAATAAAGGTTATGTTAGCACTAAGAGTCACCCTCAGATTTCAAGAGAATAAGCCCAATACCTAAGAGAATGTTTGGTGGATGTTGGTTTTATGAGTGGAGGTCAAATGGACAAAACTCAGTATAGGAATGATTTTAACGTAGAAATTGGACAAGAAATGCACAGGGAAGTGAGGTCCTCATTAACTTTAGTCAGTGATTTGAGTTTAAGTGTGAATAAAAGGAAGACTTAGTGAGAGAGGTGAACAAGACTGTTATGAGCATTCGGCATTCAAGCAGCTTGGTGAAGAAAATCTCAGGCTCAAGAACACTCTTGAACTCAAGTTTCAAACACCGAAATATGTCACAACAACATAATAATCAAGCCTACATTACCATGCAACTACAACAAATCTATTGGATCCTCCATGCTCGAGCCTTTCAGCGTAAGGGGAAATGAGATAACAAAGAATTTGACTGAAACTGGTCACACCAATACTGTAATCAAACCTACATTACAATAGAACCACAACCCTCGACTAGATCCTCCATGCCTGAGTGTTTCAGCACAGTTTTTACAAAGAGATGAGAGAAGTTGACTTCTATTAATGTGAACCACATTTTTCTCCTGTAATACGCAAGCTATGGTCGATATGGACCTGCAAGATGAAATTGTCCATCATGGTACCTCAGGCTGACAGTTCTGTCTCCTTGGCCAGAGATTCCAAGCCTTCTATTTATGGGTTGAGCTGAGGTTTCAGCTACAAGTCCCTGCTTCATTAACTGAATCTTCATCAGCATTGGAGTGTGACGGGATGACTGGCGAAGGACCACCTACCATTTTTGGATTAGGCGTCGAGGTCATGAAAGTCAATCCTCATTCATTGGATGACCCCTCCCTGTGATCAGAATGTGACTTGACCACTAGGGGTTGCCATGTGCTTCTAGTTGATACAGCACCTGTAAGAGAACGTGATTTCGGGGCCATTGAAAGAGGTTTGGGTCCATACCTTTTTCGGGCCCAAAATGCACCTCTTCTCACCACGTAGCCACCCCACAAAACCACGGTTTGGATTTCGGCCCACCCCTTCAGTTTTAATGACTCTGCAGTTTGTGCTGCCGAAATTATCTGTGTTCGTCAATCTAATCGCGGTCTGTGATCTGGGCACGCCAGCTATTTTATCACCCCCACCAAAACTTATCCACCCGCTAACTGTGGAATCCCTCCAAACGTGATTAGAGGTGGAGCTAAATTGAACTAGGGGGGAACTTTGCTGCTGAAAACTGCAGTTGCTTGTTGCTTGCGCTCATGGTTGTCACCTACGACTCTGAGAATTTTCATGTGATAACATTGTCTCCACAGGGGATGACATGCTCCATGTGAGATGCCAAGAACACGCAGTTCCAGTGCCTTAGATTTTTGGGTTGTGGAGTCAATCTCAAAAACATTTTGTTGAGGAACACACGCTCATATTTACACTATCTACTTACAAAAAGAAAGAAAACATACATGCTCCAGAAGGAGATTATTTATGTACAATCCTAAACTAATTGACCTTTTACAATGTGCTAGGTGAAATAAAATTTCCACCATAGCCATACAAGTAAGTTCCCAACTGAAAACTTATTTACTCTATCACTAATCAGCAAGGGATAATGAAATTGTGACAGTAAATAGATTACATCCTTCAAGTTTCCTCCTAATGATTAAGGTAAGATAAGGCTTGGAGGCTCAAATACATTGAGGAAATGCAACTCCATGTATTCCCCTATAGGGTCATAAAATAGGTGATAAAACATAATTTTACAGCTTCTCACATCTAGTTGAATGTCTATGGCAAGCATAGGTGGGTGAAAGGTTGGTGCAGGCTATTCATCCACTTCTCATTGGTCTTATCTAATAATATCTGCTAGCTGATGGAAAGGAAT
>SNQJ01S0022124.1:0-27836 GCA_010110895.2 Picea sitchensis | reverse complement strand
ATCATGCATCAACTACACATCAACTATGACTCATCAATATGTACCAACATCATCAACTATACACCTCATGTATGTGCCAACTCATCAACTACTTGTCTCAACCATGTACCCAACATGTACCTCAACCATATACCAAATACATACACAAATACAACCATAAAAAGTTATCTAACAATTCATCACTCTATCCATAAACCAAATACCATAGATCCTCACATCAACCATGTGCCACAACCTCTATCTATACCAATAACTTCAGCAACATACCTCAACCAAAAGCCCTCAAACATGAACCAATACTAAACTTTAGTACATCTGTATCAGATCAACTCTACAACAAGCCTTAAATTTCCAAGAGGGCATCCAACAGATTTACAAGGCAAACCCTCAACCGGATTCATAGATTCAACACTACACATAAAAACCATACATTTTTCTTCTTGTAGTGTTCTGCTGCCGCAGTTTTGCTGCCACGATTATGCTCCTACAAGTCTGCTGCCATGATTTTTCTGCCGCACTTTTCCTATCACGATTTTTCTGCTACACTTTTTCTGCCGCACTTTTTTTGCCACACTTTTCCTACTGCGATTTTTCTACTGCACATTTTCTCTATCAATAATACCTGCCCAAATAACCTTTCAAAAAATAGATATTAAATGATATTCAATAGGTGTTAATGGGAGAGCCTTTATCTCTTATTTATAAAATTATACTTCCATGTAGCTTCCTCAAGGGGTTACCTTATAACCAACTTAACCTACTTTCCTTCTTTTAGGGATAACCCACTTCTAACCACTTGTCCACTTCTAACTCACTTTGCTACAAATAGTAAATTCTCCACTTCTAGTAGAAACTAACTTTATTATTTAATTAATTTCTTTTGCAACCACTTTGACTTATCCATAAATAATAAACTTGCCACTTCTTTTTGCAACCACTTTATTATTTAAATAATTTATTTGCAACCACTTTGACTACTTTATTATTTAAATAATTTATCTTTACTCACAACGTTTTGTTGCAACTAACTTTTCTATAATTACTCAATTCATAAATTCTTTGCCCATAACTAACTTCTTGTTACAACCACTTTATTATTTAATTTATTTCTTGGTCAACCACTTTGACTATTCAATCTTCTCTTCACAACTACTTTACCATAATTACCAAACTCACAACTTCTTGTTGCAACTAATTTATTTTTAATTATTTTCTTAATGCAACAACTATACCCATTATTAACTCCTAGTTACCATCAATTTGACTAGTACACTTCTTCTAGGATCTTCTAGAATAATTGACTTCTTTGACCCTCTAGGAGCTTCTAGATAACTCATGAGGGTTCTCCAACTTCATATGGTCATAACTCTCTAACCGTGAGGATTTATGTGATGTTCCACATATCACCAGAAATGGAATGACATATACTATCCATATAGAATAGTCTTACCTATAAATTCATCGATATCCATGCCTTTATACCTCAAACATATTCGAATCCCTTACTCATGCCTTTGTGCTACCGGACTTCTCCAAGGCTTGACATCAATCTACAATATCACTTTCCAAGGGTTGACATCAATGAAAACCAACTATGTAGACCAACTATCCATCAACCTAAGCCAACTATATGACAATCTCCCCCTTTGGAATTGATGGCAACACCAACATTGATGGAAACACTTAGTCATGATAAAATTCATACTTATACTCCTCATCAATTTTTCTATCTCTCCCCCTTTGACATCAATGGAAAAGGGTATCTCCCTTTGGGGATGCTCCCCCTGACTGAACTCTCCTTGGGGTTGCTCCCCCTATCTAAATGTATTTTATCTTTCTCTATGTTTCTAAGCCTCTGATTACTCTCTCTCCCTTCATATGAATAATATCTCCCTCTTTGACAAAGGTTATCACTTTGATGCAACAATGAATTCATACCGCTCATTCTTCCCTTGTGATAATCGCTCCCCCTGGAAACATACCTCTGTTCTCTCTCTCCAAGCATGTAACTCTCTATCCTGCATCTGATGAATCTCTTCCCCTATAAATATAGCTCTATTCTTACCTCTTTATCTGACAACTTCTCTGAATGATATTTCTACCTATCTTTTGGGTTTTGTTTCTATCTCTTGACATTTCTGCAAGATGTTGTGTAGAAAAAACATAAGTCTTCATGTACCTGCCTAATTTTGGAGTTATTGTCCATTGGTGCTTCCTTTTGTAATCAACTGACATATATGAAAAGAATTCAAGAATAAGCATTCAAATATTCCTGTGTAATTATCATCCATTATGATAACATTCCTTTGTCTCTAAACCACTCTCTGAACCAATCTATGAATCCATGCTCTTTTCCACTATCATATATCTGTCCAAACCTGCTAAGTGTTCTTATGAATCCATTTTTGTCCATACTGTCCAAGACTTTTCTACACAACTGTCAAAATATTTGACCCATCTGTCATTGTACTATCATGAAGTCTTCACTACTACAATTGATTAAATTATCATACTGTACTTATGCTAACTGACTGCTCTAAATCTCTCTACTCAAACTTTGCAAGTTGCTCGAAGGATGGCTCTTTGGTCTGTCTCAGCTACCCCATAGAATCCCCATGTCTAATATTTATATTACTTGGGAGTCTCTCAACCAGATGGCTCAGAAAAATTCCTGCTCTGATGCGGAGTCATCATCATCTTCATCGGTAGATTCATCATCTCTCTAAAATATGACTTGTTTCTTTATGTCTGTGGATTCATCTTTTACTACAATACTTGAAAGTACAATCTCTTTAACATGTTCCTTATTTACATGTCCTCCTTTTCTTTCATTTATTTTCCAAACCTTTTTGTATCTGACATCTTCCTTTTTCTTTGTAGATTTGTCTTCATCTCGTTTTATTTCCAATCTTCGGATCTTTGGGACCTGGTCTTTGTTCACCTATTCTTCCTATTTTCTTATCCATACTTTCTTAAATCTGATATCAATGTTCTCTTTCATGGAAGTATCGATCATGCTTCTACAATCACGAGCTATGTGTCCATAGTTATGACATTTGTAACATTCAATGTTATGTGGGGCCACATAAGCATTTATTGCTTGAACATTTATTTTATAATCCTTGCAATTTGTAACCTTATGTCCAAATTTAGTACAATAAAAACAATGACCATAAAAGAAATTTATATACCTGGGAGTGAATGATCTTCTTTGTGGTGTAGTCCTTTTGAATTTCTACCTTGACTGATCATGATCATGATTGAAGCTTCTTTGTGGCTTGAACATGGATGGTCTTCTTGAAGATGTATCTTTATTAGTTTTCTTAGATTTTGGTTGACCATGATTCCTTCCTTTGAGTACTTCTGCATAACTCTTGCTCTTTTCTTTATTCTTCTTTTCTAGGAACTTAGAGTGTTTCTCTTCATTCTCTATTACTAATGTAAATTTTTTTGTCTCTTCAATGTTCTTGTTGAGCTTGATGACTTTGACTCTTACTGTGACAACTTCTTCTTCAAGCTTCTCAACCTCTTATTCTTTCTTCATTATCTAAGACTTCATGACTTCTTCTATTCTCTTTGCTTCTTCAAGTTGGATATTCAATGTAATTATTTCTTCTTCGAGTCTTCTCTCTTCTTGAACAAATTCTTCCTCAAGCTGGTTTAAGTCATCGGTTATTTCCTTGAGAATATATGTCAGTATCTTTTCTCTCTTTTCTACTTCTTCCTTTTGTGTTTCTATGTTGGCTTCTAAACATTGCTTTTGATATTCTACATTTTCTTCAATTCTTCTGGCCTCTTCTAGCTGCGCTCTTAAATTCTAAATAAACTATTGAGATTCTTCAGAACCTTGAACACTTTCCTTTTGCTTCATCAATTCTTTCTTGAGTCACTTGTTTTCTTCTCTTTCTTTCTTTAGATATTCAATTGCACTAATCAATTGTTCTATGTAATCAACTTTTGCTTCTTCATACTCTTCCTCTTATGAATCTGTATGACATGATGAGCATCTTTCTTCTTTTTTTGTACCTACATCTTCTTTGCCATTTTCTGAATCTGTGATGGGTGAAGAATAGATAGTATGTAACTTATCCCAAAGTTCTTTGGATGATGAACATTTACCAACCTTTTCTCTTACCAGATCAGGTAATCCTTCCCAGATGAAATCCATTGCTATTTTTTTATTCTTCTTCAATTCCTTCTTGGTTGCAGTCTTTTCCCTTTTTGAACTATCATATCCTATAGCAACTGATTGTCAAATATCATATCCCTATGCCTCCAAAAAAAAATTCATCCTTCCACTCCATATCTCATACTTTAAACCATTCTGACCATTAAACAATGGTACTCCATTCTCAGAATAATCCATGATCTCTTTCCAGTGGTTAAATCGTTTCTTGAAGGAACCTGCTCTGATACCAATTGTTGGATTACTAAGAGGGGGACGTGAATTAGTAATGAGAAATTATGTCAATTATTAATCCTTTAAACCACAATGTATATTCGTTTACTTATTCAAACATGTCCATCTATTCATCATCAATATCTTACTGTATCATAAGCATTAACATTCATTGGTGCATAATAAACAATAACAAACACATCCACACAATGCACAATACACCAATATTTACGTGGAAAACCAATGCGGGAGAAAACCATGGAATGCTTTTCTTATATGTCAATAATTACATTCAAAGAAGCACCAACTTCCAATTCCCCAGCTACAACTCGAAGGAGGCTCTGACCCCCTAGTTTCTCAGGCTACAACCTTAGGGAAGCTTTAACTCCCCAATTCTCTAGCTACAACTAGAAGGAGGCTACAACCCCCTATGTTCTCCGACTACGACTGGAAGGTGGCTACAACCACCTATCATTTCCCCATCCAACCGCCCTGAAATATAAATTCCAAATGTAAACAACCTGTAACTATCATTGAATCAACCAATCCCATTGTCAACATGTACCAATAACCTATAACAACATGTGACAATCAACCTGCACCAAACAACCTGTACCAATAACCTGAACCAACATGTACCATGCATCAACCTGTACCTCAACCTGTACCATCAACAAGTGCATCAAACATGCACCAAACCTGTACAAATCACCTGTCACAACAACCTGTCTAAACAACCTATCACAACAACATGCCTCATCAATCTTATCAACCATATCAGATCTACTCACCAAGATCAATCACCAGGACAACTCTCAACCATATGCACAATATCACCAAGATGTGCATCAACCAATCAAAACAATTCAGAATCATCACCAAGATCAATATGTACTTCTAATAATATACCAAGACAAGTATGCTACATCATCCATAAACGATGTGTCAATAATATTACTAACAAGTGTCTCCAACCATGTACCAATTATGTACCAATCATGCATCAACTACACATCAACTATGACTCATCAAGATGTACAAACATCATCAACTATACACCTCATGTATGTGCCAACTCATCAACTACTTGTCTCAACCATGTACCCAACATGTACCTCAATGATATACCAAATACATACACCAATATAACCATCAAAAGTTATCTAACAATTCATCACTCTATCCATAAACCAAATACCATAAATCCTCAGATCAACCATGTGCCACACCTCACTGTTATACAACCTCTATCTGTACCAATAACTTCAGCAACATACCTCAACCAAAAGTCCTCAAACATGAACCAATATTAAACTTCAGTATATCTCCCTCAAATCAACTCTACAGCAAGCCCTGAAATTCCAAGAGGGCATCCAACAGATTTACAAGGAAAACCCTCAACCAGATTCATAGATTCAACACTACACATATAAAAACTATACCATTTTCTTCTTGTGGCATTCTGTTGTCGTGGTTTTGCTTCCGTGAATCTGTTGCTGCAATTTTTTTTCCGCACTTTTCCTGCTGCATTTTTTCTACCGCACTTTTTCTGCCACGATTTTATGCCGCACTTTTCCTATCACAATTTTTCCTCCGCACTATTTGTGCTGATATTTTTCTGCCACACTTTTCCTACTACAATTTTTCTGCTGCACTTTTTCTACCACACTTTTTCTCTATCAATAATACCTGCCCAAATAACCTTTCACAAAATAGATATGTAATGATATTCAATAGGTGTTAATTGGAGAGCCTTTCTCTCTTATTTATACTTCCATGTAGCTTCCTCAAGGGGTTACCTTCTAGCCAACTTAACCCACTTTCCTTCTTTTAGGGATAACCCACTTATAACCACTTGTCCACTTCTAACTCACTTTGATACAAATAGTAAATTTTCCACTTCTAGTTGCAACTGACTTTATTATTTAATTAATTTCTTTTGCAACCACTTTGACTTATCCATAAATAGTAAACTCGCCACTTCTTGTTGCAACCACTTTATTATTTAAATAATTTCTCTTTGCAACCACTTTGACTAGTTTATTATTTAAATAATTTATCTTTACTCACAACTTCTTGTTGCAACTAACTTTTCCATAATTAGTCAATTCATAACTTTTTTTCACTTAACTAACTTCTTGTTGCAACCACTTTATTATTTAATTTATTTCTTGTTCGACCACTTTGACTATTCAATATTATCTTCACAACTACTTTACCATAATTACCAAACTGACAACTTCTTGTTGCAACTAATTTATTTTTAATTATTTTATTAATGCAACAACTATACCCATGATTAAGTCCTAGTTACCATCAATTTGACTAGTACACTTCTTTTAGGAGCTTCTAGAATAATTGACTTCTTTGACCTTCTAGAGGCTTTTAGATAACTCATGAGGGTTCTCTAACTTCATATGGCCATAACTCTCTAACCGTGAGGAGTTATGTGATGTTCCACATGTCACCAGAAATGGTGTGACATATACTATCCATATAGAATAGTCTTACATGTAAATTCATTGATATTCATGTATTTATATCTCAAACACACTTGGGTCCCTTACCCACATATTTGTGCTACCGAAATTCGCTACTAAGCTTCTCCAAGGGTTGACATCAATGACAACCAATAGTCCAGACCAATTTTCCATCAACCTAAGCCAACTTTTTGACACCTATAAAAAATGATTCCCCTTGGAATTGGAAAAGTGCACCAAGACCCTTTCAAATAAAATTATTGTAGCTTATTTTTCTTTGATGGTTTTCCTACAAGCTATCTAAAAACACATATTTTTTAACTCATATACTACCACAAACATGTATATGTTCCCTCTTCTTTTCCTCACCACACCACCAACAAAATCCATGGATATGATTTCCCATGGCCTTATAGGAACTATATAGTCCTTTCTTATTGTTATAAAGATTTATTGTATAACATAAAATATAACATTTTATAAATCTAGCTACTTCTTCTTGCATGATGGTCTAATAAGCATACATTTTCCAGTTGGACATGGTCTTCCTACATCAAAAATACTAGGATCCTTGGATGTTTTAGCCTCCCTTATTAATTGTACTATTTCTTCCTTTGGTACACATAGTTTTCTCATCTTGTGGAGTAATCCATCTTGTATATTGTAACCAACATTTGTTTTTCCTTTTTGTCTTTGTAACTGTTGATACACCTCCTTGAATTCCTTGTCTTACACATGCTCCTCTCTATATGCTTCATAGGTGAATGGATCCATGTACATAATGGTTCATAGAGCTATAATCTTTGGTGTTGGTGGCCTAGATGGAAAATCACCAACGAGTTTGTTGTTCCTTTATTATATTTAATCATGATATGAAATTGTTGTAGAAATCACATCCATTGATAGTGTCTTACTTGTTAAAGTTTACTTTAAGACTACAAGTATTGTAAATGCTAATGATTATTATGGATGATGGTCTCTTTACCCAGTAGATAATGCTTACACTTCTTCACTACTTGAACTAGGGCATAGAGCTCCTTGTCATGTGTAGGGTAGTTTAGTATTGTTTCATTGAATATCAATAAATGATAGCAAGTGTTGGCAGCCAAAGTTTTGGGTTTAGTTTTGCACACACACACAAACAGATTTGTGCGCTCTCATTCCATATTTTTGTGCGTGCCTAAGGAAATGCATGAGGAATGACATAGAGTGTGCATCAAACTGAGTTTTATCAATTGTGCGCTAAGCTTAAAGACTGCCAAGTACGTGCTGGTTTGATTTTTGTCAGTTGCACTGAAAAAAAAGAAGATTCTTGTTGGAATCAAGAAATGAATCATTGGGAAATCTCCCCGAATGATTATGGCCAACAACATACAAAGACATGTGATGGCCAGAGAACGAGTTGTCCAGGAAGTTAAGATTTCCCTTAATGCACGAAGTCTATGTGGAGCGTTGGCAGGCACTAGAATTATGCGAGGAAATTTTAGCAGACAAACAAGTGGAGCAGAGAAGAAAGAGACAACACTCCCCAGCAGAGAAAGCTATAAAAGGAAGCTCTAACATCAAAAATAGAGCTAGTTAGTTTTTTTAGTAGGTTTAGCAAGCTAGCTAGTGAGACTAGTTGGACATTGAGAACAAGATTTTCATTGAGTCTTTAGTATTGAGCCCACTATGATCTTATTGTAATGTTGTAATGATTTGAATATAATTATCTTTATATTATATGTATGAGTTTTGAGCAAGGGCGCATAGTGCAACATGTTTTAATTATGAAGTTTTATATAGCAAAGATATGAAGTTCTATGGTTGTCATATGTATATGTCTTGCACAATGTATGTCTCTGATGTAATGGAAGGATTCCAGTAATAAAGAGATGACATTTATGAACCCTTATGTGTATGTTATGTATGAGTTGAATATGTGTGTGTATTTTTTTAACTCTTAATCCTAATAATTTATCATACATGAGTTGCATGGATGTCAATCCTAGTGATTTTCCATGTGTTTAGCCTTCATCCCTATCAGAAGACCTTATGGCCTATGTGATCCTCTCTACATCTCATGTGAGACCTTCCTTGTTCTTGGTCGAGGATTTATATGCTAGTGCTTTGGGGGGGGGTTCTAACAACTCTGGATGAACCCTGGTTCTAAAAATCCCCAACGCTAAGAAGGAAGGGATGCACACAAGCATGGACCGGAAATACCCAAAAAATAGTTCCATTGTTGGGACCTGAAGTCTTTTTGATATCGATGAAGGAAAAATAATGAGAAGGAATCCTTCTAAGGAGGAAATTCAAGACTAGATAGAAGCAAAAGAAGATGATTTTTCCCTGTGAGAGACTCAAGGATTGAGGGTGAACATGAAGAAATGGAAAGGCAGATTTATTTATTCGCATATGCATGAGATTTTCTTCACATAATTTCTTTGTATGTTTCATGAATGGATAAAGAGGAAAGTTGATACCAATTCTCCAATGTGGTCATTGGAGCTAGTGGTTTGGGATCATGCCAAGCTTAAAGAATTGAAAGTGTTGTACAATAATTGAACTCGGGTTATTGATTTCTAGTTTTCTCGAGTAGAAGAAGGCTACATTATTGAATTTTCCATGGAATACACCAATTCTTTCAGTCAGGTGAAATGAATGTTTGAAGAAGGACCAAGAAGGCGAATGTTGGAAGAAATTTATCTTTGGATAAATATGTTGTTTGTGGAGAAGGGGTTGACACACATGGAGCCTGATTGAATGGTCGAGTAAAATCCCCTAGCATGGGGGGGGTCTGCATAGATGGGGGAAAGTCAGAAAAGAAAGAGAATGGGCCCTATGAGGACGATCCATAAATTATCGAGATGAGGTGAGGTATTGAATGGACCCAGAAGAGAATAGGAGAAAAAGACTCGAGAGGTACGCAAGAAGAGTTGAGATAAGATAAAGAGAGGAAGAGAAAAGTAGAAAAGATTTAGCCAAGGGCGCGCGGCGAGGGGTCAGGTCCAAGATGAAGAGAAAAGAAACCGCATCACGTGGTAGTGTGGGAGTGGATTTTTTTCTAACATGGAGAACAAATGAGTATAGGCCCACAAAGAGGGATGGCATAGAGGAGATGGTATCCAGTAGGGATACTAGTAGTGATACTAGTACAAACCTATGTGATGAATTATTCACCCCTTGGTTGTTGCAAAGTTCCACAACCTTAGAAGAAGATGAAGCACAGAGTAGTGTTGCACTGATAAGAAGAGAGGATGGTGAAAATAGCAGTAGTGTGATGTTTGGAGAGAGCGATTTTGCACAAGGTGACAGTTTGTATATTGGATTGGGAGATGAAGCGCATATTTGTGGTGTGCAAATCATCCTAGAAGAAGGAGCACACATTTCTGGTGCACAGTCAGGACAGGAAAGTAGAGCACAAAGTGTTGGTGCACCGGAAGAAAAGGAAGATGGAGGCTACCCTAGTGGTGGGAGATGAATTGATAATAGTATATGGTCTTCTGTGGCTACAAGTAGAAAAATATTTGGGTCACCTCACGATAAGTTTCTAAAGAACATGGACATTACCCCCCATTTGAACCACCCCATTTGCACATTTGTAATCAAGAATTAAAACCTAGAAGATCCGTTTTTACCATCCCCTTTGCAAATTTTTAATCAAGAATAAAACCTAGAAGATAGTGAAGATATTGGAGTATAAGAAGAGAAGAAGAAGAAAGAAGCGATGAGACAAGTGAAGAATAAGGTGAATTCAACAATACTTTACCCCAAGAGATAGTGGTATGGAAAAGTCCAACCAATAGCAGTCAAAGAAGAGGAACTAGCCCAAGTTCGAAGATGGAAAATCAAGATAGTACATTGATGTTTCTCGTGTTCTATGGAACGGGTAAGGATGATGCAAAGAAACATTGGTTTACCTCTGAGGAAATATGGTATGTAAAGAGAATTATAGACTAAGCAACTAAAATTGCAAAACTAGAGACCACGTTTAGGGATAGATCCCTGACGTGGTACATGAAATACAAGGCTACTACGCCAATGGGACAGGAAAGGTCACTGGATGAGATTAAGAAGAATATTCTTAGGGAGTTTCAAAATCCTAAGTTAGAATCCCAATGCATTACAGAAATCAAGGATATCAAACAAAAATAAGGAGAAATCGTCTGGGACTATGACCAATGGATTAAAATATTGTTGGATAGCTTGACGTTCCAAATCCAGGACATTCAACATAAAGAATGGTTCATTGTGGGGTTACTCCCCCGTATCCAAGTCCCTCTCACCCAATAAAAGGTGATGACTCAAGCAGAGGCAGTCAAAATCCTGATATTGCACTTGTAAGATACACCTGGAGGCGCAGAGACATCAGTCAGTTTGGCGCAAGTTCGGCTGCAACTGGAAAACCTAAAAATACAGTTGCAATATATGGCCAAGAAAAATTCATGCGCGAACACGTATGGTGTACTACATGTCGTTTCGAGGGGCATCGTCGAGACAA
The DNA here is from genome assembly GCA_010110895.2 of Picea sitchensis. Lineage (NCBI taxonomy): Eukaryota > Viridiplantae > Streptophyta > Pinopsida > Pinales > Pinaceae > Picea > Picea sitchensis. The sequence goes on along the minus strand of SNQJ01S0022124.1, from coordinate 16,474 downwards.
GTGCCCAGTCCTTCCAAATTATGTGGCAACAGGCGTGTCAAGTCCATTTCCATATGAATAGTTAGAATGGTGCATGATATGTAGACAGTGAGTCCATATGCCACCCCGATATCCCACATTGAATAAATACCACACGATGACTCACACTCCATTATGGGAGTTCTATAAATACGTCGTACATGATATCAATACTTTTTGCTCCCTCCAGTTAGTGCAATATAACACTAGCGATACATTCTAGGTATAGGAGCAGAAAGGTGGTGAGGATGGTGGAAAAAATAGAGATGGATACCAAGGAGGACCCCGAGGTGGATATGGGCACGGTCCCAACCATAGATATGGTGTAGGAGGAGGTAGACCCCCCACATGTTTTAATTTCGGGGAGATTGGTCATGTCTCACAATTTTGTACCAAGTTGCACCTACTCTGTGCATATTTTTATAGTCCTAAACATGTAACTGAGGATTTTCCTCACTTGCTAAAGAAGTGGGAGGAAAATAATACCAACAGTAACATAGTGCATGTTGAGCTGCGCAAAAACAAGAAGAGGAACAATAAGGTTGATTTCTAGGTAGTAACTCGCAGAGGGGCGAAGATAGGGGTAGACTTCGAGCATGGTGAAGGCTCAGGTCAAAAACTAGATTGAAAGATTATAAAGGCACCCCATTCCCCTCCAAACTTTGATGCTACTTAGCAGAAGCAGTTTCTACGCGATGCACATAGAGAATTTGAAAAGGAAATAGTGCACGAGGAGCTATAATGCACAACTCAAAGGTCTTTTGAAGAGGCACAAATATGGGAGGAAGTGTAGAGGGAGATGCAAAGGTCACTTGAAGAAGCTAGGATCTGTGAAGAGGTGCAACGAGTGACACATAGGTCACTAGATGAATCTCACGTGGGTGAGGAATTATTGTGTGCAACACAAAGATCTTTGGAGGAGGCTCGTGTGTGCGATGAAATAAAACATGCAATGCAAAGATCTATAGAGGAAGAATGAAGATAGACTACGTTGCAACGCACTAAGAAAAAATCGTATGAAGAACAAATTCAAGAGGAGTATGCACAACATGTGTAGAAGACTTATGTGACCTAGGTCGCCTGGAAGAGGATGAAGATAAAGTTAATACCTTCTTAGACTGTGGTTTGCGATCGCTTAAAGATCCAGAAGATGCAAGTAAGTTTACCCAAATTTTAGATGCTTAYGTGAAATAAAAAGGAGAGGAGACCACCATATCTTCTCCACTTCCAGAAAGGGATGTTTGCCAGGTCAGTAACCAAAAGTGCAGAAGTTGAGAAGTTAAAATGACAACAGATCTTGGTGGGTATGACATGGATCGATTCATGTTGGATCTAGGATCCTACGTGAACATTTTTCCCAAGAAATCTTGGGAAGTGATGGGTAAGCCTAAGTTAGTCTGGTCACCCATCCATCTCCGATTGGACAATCAATACAAGATCTACCCCATAGGTTGGTTGGAGAAAGTAGAAGTGAACATAGAAAGAGTGAAAACAAAGGCTAATTTTGAATTCATCGAGATCATGGATGAGTCTGATCCATATCCTGCTTTATTTGGGATTGACTAGGCCTTTGACAATAATGTAGTGTTAAATTTGAAGAAGAGGTGAATGTCCTTTGAAACTGACACCATGCACATGGTCACACCACTAGACCCATATGAGGGTGACTGGTATAATGAGCCCATGGATGAGAATGTGTGGAGCTCAGATATTGAAAATATTTACAAAATCACGGGGCGCAGGGATGACTATATTAACCCCACTGAAAATGGATAATTAAGCTGGAGAAGTGCCAAGTCTTATGACACATATTCTGAGGATGCCATGGAGAGGTGGAAAAATAAACTCTATGAATTTTCTACATGCATATGCACAAGGATAAAAAAAGAAGTGAAATGGATCGGGTCTGAGTTGTCCAATGCCCCACAGTTTGATGGGACATGGTTGGTGGATACATTCCTGGTACAGATGGAGAATCTTTTTCCTGTAGATAAGAAAATTCAAGGCATGGATGCAGTGGTTTGAGTGACCCTTGTGTGGTGGTGGGTGACCCATCACTTAAATATTCAAAGTTGGGCACAGGTAGTCGAGTTCATAAAAGTTTGATTCCATCCTATCACTGACTTCAATATATCCAATTGGTATAAGGGAATTGAGGACCCTCAGGAGCACATTTCGTTTTACGAAGGATGCTAGATCTCTAATAACATCTCTCAAGCCCAATGGGTCCATCGATTTTTCCACACAATGGACATGGTCCCTAGAATCTGGTACATTCAGGAGGAACTCAGAAGGAAAACAATTGAGTGAACCCATATGAGTTCCTAGTTCTTTCAACCTTTTGTTTCACCATAGAAGATCCAACTCACAGAGAGGTTCTCTACCAGATTAAGGAATTAAGTTTCCATCGACATCCAAAGGACATCGCCCCTAGGGTGGTCTTCTCATATCATTAGCCGATGGAAAAACTGAAAGAAGCAGTACATTGTTGGAAGATTGATGTGGACAATATTGATGATGAGGACCCACTCAGAATCCAGATCATAGAGTTAGAAGGGAAATGTGCATTAAAGGAAAAGGTGGTAGAGACAACCACACCAAATTATAATGGCCCAATAAAAACCAAGAAACACAATATTGTCACTAAAGAAGCACCCATGCTGGCCATTATTGGAGATTATTAAGATAAGGAGAGAGTCACTCAAGTTGTTGACCTCCTTAAAGAGTATGAGGACTTGTTTCCTCAAATCTTTCCTAATATGAAGGGCATTGAGGATCATTGGGATATATGAATATCCAACTCAAACTCAATGCCAAACCAGTTAAGGGAAGACCTTATAACTTAAATCCTAAGTACAAGGAAAAAGTGTGCAAATAACTAGATCGAATATTCGAGGTCGGTAACATTGTCCCTATGGAGGAATCTAATTGTATTACCCCTATGGTCATGCAACCTACGAAGACCAGATAAATTTACATATGTGTTGATCTGAGGAGCCTAAATGTCGCCTACATCCATGACCCTCCCGCCACCCTTCATAGAGGAGGTGCTGGAAAATGTTGGCCGTCAGGAAGCCTACTCATTCACAGATGGCTTCTCGGCATATCATTAAGTTTAGATCATAAAGGAAGGCCAGGATAAAGCCACCTTTGCGACCAAATGGGGGTCATGTGTATACACAGTCATACCCTTTGTCTTAAAAGATGCCCCTGTAGTGTTTTCCCGGATAGTGGTCGCCTCCTTCAAGGAATTTATCCATGAGTTCCTTGAGGTCTACTTGGATGATTGGACTGTGTTCAGTCAGTTAAAAGAACACATGCAATCTCTTCGACTAATGTTGGATTGATGCCACTAGATACAAATTTATTTGAATTTGAAGAAATGCATCTTTTGTACACCCTTTGGTATATTGTTAGGCCTTGTTGTGTGCAAAGATAGCTTGTTGGTGGACCCAACTAATATTTCCACCATCTTGGATATCATGGCCTGCACTTCAGTTCGAGAAATGCGCACAACATAGAAACATACAAGATACTACCATTGTTTCATACATAATTATGCTCAAATTGTAGCTTCACTGGAAAGATTGTTATAGAAGGATATTAAGTATGAATGTACAATGAAATGCTAGCAAGGCTTCGATACTCTCAAAGAAAAATGTGTTACTGCACCCATTTTTATTTTCCATGATTAGTCGAAGCGCTTCCATGTCATCTTCAATGCTTTGTCCATTGCATTGGGAATTATTCTAGCACAACCAAGGGAGGGAAATATCGATCATCCGATTTATCTTGCCAACCAAAAGTTGTCAGAAGATGAAAAGAATTATACTACAATGAGCCTGAGGGCCCAACCATGGTATATGCCTTGCAAAAATTACGCCACTACTTGTTGGGGTCCTCTTTCAAGTTATTCACTGATCATTCTTCCCTCAAGTATTTGGTCAACAAACTAGTGTTGGGTGGCTGAATATGCCGATGGTTTCTATTGTTTCAATAATTTGACTTCAAAGTTGTTATTAATTCTGGAAAGAACAACATTAGACCTTATCATCTATTGTGGATTCAGATTGGGGAAGCTACTATGAACCTCAATAATGAACTCCTAGATGTGCAACTTTTCCAAGTCGAATTCGTACCTGATCAATCGGTTGAAATAGAAACATTTCTCATCACTGGCCAAGCTCCTACGAAATGCAGAAAACTAGTGACCCGTAGTGATAATTATCATTTGATTGTTGAACAATTGTATAAGTTGGGAGAACATGGAATCCTACGTCATTGTGCTTTAGAATATGAAAAAGACTCCCTCCTATACGAGGCACATGAAGGTATTGTTGGAGGCCACAATGCTGGTAAGGCTACTGCGTGCAAGGTCCTGTGCATAGGGATTTGGTGGCCCTTTCTCTTTTCATACTCTAAAGAATATTGCAAATGCTACAACGTATTTCAACATGTGGGAAATTCCTACCGCAAGGATGATCTCTTGTTGTTCCCTATGACTACACTGGAGCCCTTTGATAAATGGGAAATAGAATTTTTTGGGCCCATCAATTCTCCAGCACGTTGCACGAGGGCATGCTACATCATTACCGCAACCGAATACCTCACCAAGTGGGTTGAGGTAGCACCAGTTGTACATAAGAAACAACAACATGCTTTATCTTTGAGAATATCATCACCCGATTAAGATGTCCAAAGATGTTGATGAGTGACCAGCGGTCACATTTTTTGAATGAAACCATTCAACAACTTACCTAGGAATTCATGATCCATCATCATAAGAGCACCTTGTATTACCCTCAAGACAAGGGTACAGTGGAAACTTTCAACACAATTTTAGAACATGCTCTAACAACAATTTGCAATGTGCAATGCGATGATTGGGACTAGCACATCCCCATAGTCATATGGGCTTATCGAAACACATGTAAAATGTCGACGAAGCACACACCATTTCAACTGGTCTATGGAAAAGAAGTAGTCATGCCGCTAGAATTTGTTGTTCCGAGCCTCCAAGTCTCCCTCGCCACCCAATTAACCAATGATTAGTCCCTTCATCATTGATTAGATGAACTAATGGAACTAGAAGAAGATCGTATGATGTTTGGTTTCAGTAAAGCTGTTGAAAGAATGTCAGAAGGCATGGCATGATCAAAACATCTGCCATAAAATTCTCCAATCTAGTTTTTTGGTATTGTTATATGACAACAAATATTTACACTATCTAGGAAAGCTTCGCATGTGATGGTTGGGTCCTTTTTGATTGGTCTACATCAGTGAAGCAGGCACTGCCAAAATGGAAACCCTACAAGATCATCCACTCAAGGGACTCATTAAGGGCAACAAGTTGAAGGTTTACTACGACCCACAGGGAGGCGCATCCATTTAATTTTCCAATTTAAACTTTTGAAAAGAGGTAGAATAGATTTAGTATAGGGTGTACAACAGGTAGCATCTATCATAGTCGACATAAAATACCTTTTTGAACAACACAACATTCACATCAGTCAAACACATAGACAGGTGTGAGTGGCAGCTTGAGCGGGTTTCTAAATTTCCAAATCTAGCTATCGCTGTGACATCTCTATAGGGTATAGGTCTGGTATGACAATTCACAAGGGTCTTTGAAGAGTCTCATGGTGATTTAATGCATTGAAAGGGAAAATTAATCCAAGTTGGGAATTTCACCCATGCCATGAGTACACAGTCTATTGTTCCACCCCTTTCCCCGAGAAGCATCATCGGTATGGTGAATCGAGCCTATCAATCTCCCCAAGAGAGAAATTTTTCCCTCACTTTCTACTTGTTCTCCAAGCTACCGCCCCATCAAATATTCTTCATTTACTTCGGACTATTCCCCAACTTATTCTCTCTATATATATCATCCCTTTGACACTCTATCTGGAGTAGTTTTCCACATCCCTCACCTTTCTCCAAGATTTCCCGCTCCCCTGTCATGGTGTGACCTAACAGAAGGTGCATACATTGTTATTTCCAATTCACCCAAGAAATTTAATTTTTTTCTCTTCCATGTTTATATCAACTATCAAGATGTTATCAACTGCCCAGTCACGTTCCCTCCTTTTTCATTCCTACCTAGTATTAGCTCTTCCTACCACAGTTCCCTGAACCTTGTCTCGTACTCACGTAAACAATCGCCATGCATCATCCACTTTGTTGATAGGAAGGTGCCCCTTTCAATGGCTCACCAACATACTTGATTTTAGCCATCGTCATGGGCCATCCCCCAACAATAGCGAAGTTGGATGAATTCCATCCATCTAACCTCGTTGCCACAACAAAAAATGATGCTATGAACTCTTTAAATATTGGGAAGCTCCTACAAAAATTCTGACTTCTATGAAATTAGTAGGAGAGGACCATTTGAGAACGACTTCTATCCTTCGAGGATCAATCTACAACTCACCTCCAACAATCACACACGTCCCTAGGTATACTAAGGACTTCTTAGAAAAATCACACTTCTTTATGTTTGCTAGCAGCTAATGCTTCCTCAATGTTTCTAACATTATCTTCATATGTAACACATGCTCCTCCCAAGTAGAACTAAAGCTCAAAATCTCATCCAAATATACTATGACAATTGCTTCTAGAAATGAATGCAAAACATCATTATTTAAATGCATAAAAGTAGCTTTACACTAGTTAAATGAAAAGGTATTACTAACCACTTGTAAATATCTTTCTTCGTATTGAAGGTGGTCTTCCAAAAATATTATTCCTTGATCTGGACTTGATGATATCTAGATTTTATATCCATCTTAGTGAAGTGCCTTTCATGTTGCAATTGATCTATCAAGTCATTGGTCTAGGGAAAACGGTATCGATTCTTATGAGTGATCTTGTTTAGATCTCTCTAGTCAATGCACGTTCTCCAAGTCTCATCCTTCATTGGAACCAATATGACTAGGGAATCACATCATGATATACTTGGCCTTATGGCACCTTGATCCAATAGCTCTTGCAACTATTTCTTCACTTCATCTGAATCTAATATCGACTATCTATACAATCTTATATTTTGTAAAGGAGATTTTGGTAGTAACTCACTCTTCCTTTATGATCTTCCAACTCTTCTTTGTATTCCTACAAAAGCTCCTCCAATTGGTTCTTTTTTTTCTTTCAGACATCCTTCAATGGATTCCCTCACACATGTAGAATTGGTGTCCTTTTGGTTTTGTCTATGGAAAATAAGTACATACTTCTTAGTTGATCTAATCAATCTCTTAGGTTAATGTGCACTCATTAGAGAAATCTTAGACTTCCCCTTGTACGCATTGATGACACATGATTTAGTGTCCTTGATTAGGAAGTCCTATTTGTCCCTTCTCATGAAGATAACAACCATCGTATACTTATAGGGGTATCAAACACTACATCGCAAACATCAAGAGGCACTACGTCAACTTCTATTTCACTAATAAAATTTCCGTTGCTAGAAAATCTAATCTAACATTGCTTGGTAACTTTTAATTCTACATCCTTATTCACCTAACCAAAAGGGTATGGATGAGGGTCAAAATGCATCTCTAAACCAAGTTTACTTACTAAGTCCTTTGTAATGAGGTTCTCCTGTAAACCAAAATCAAACATAGAATCTACCTTGCTCTTTTTTATTCAAGTCTTGTTGTTGAAAAACAATGTCATCTCATGAATCTTCTCTTTAGGATGGAGGCTACTCAGGTTCACCTCCTTTTTCACTTTTGTATAGACAATCATTTTGTCCACATATGTGTTGATTTCTATTTCTTTTCCTTCTTCCATTGAAAGATTCTTCTTCTTGGAATTCTCCTCTTTGTACCTTCTAGGGTTCCACTTTGGATTTAGTTTCCAACATTTTTCTTTTGAATGACCATTGATATTAATATTGCAATGGTCGTGGTAGTTTTTCCAAGAATTTTTTTTCTCAAATTTATATATTGTATAAATTCATTTACAATATGTTGTAACATGCTAAAAACATGATCAGTGCGTTAGCAATGAAAGGACCATTACAACAAAACATCAGTGATTCGAAGAAACAAAACCAAGAAAAGCAATAGCAAGAAGAAGGCAGGAAGAAGAAGCAAGCAAAAAACTTGCAAAGCTGTCGTCTATCCACTTTAAGAGGATCAACAATCATAATTCAAAAATATTAATAAAGGAGATGGGACTCTCTTTCCCACTATCACAGTGGTAGACCGAGAGTCTCCCTACCACTTCGTTTAGAGCCCTCTTTGAGAGAGCATCCGCCTCTCTATTGTGAGTTCTGGAAATGTGATGGAAGCTAATATCAATGAAGTTTTTGGACAGATCCTGCGTTTTTTGCTTCCAGCACTCAATATTGACTGAATGAAGCTTGGTTTTAAGATTTATCCAATCGATAATAACTCTCGAGTCACCAAGGACATGTAAGTGCTTGATTGACCAAAAAGATGCTAGAGTGAGGGAAGCCCATAAACCCATAAGTTCATCTTTTGTATTAGTACCCGCTCCACAATTGATGAACCACTTTGTGATCCTCGACGGATGGGTCTTGAAGGTGCCTCCAGCACCACAACATAAGCCGTTTGACAGGGCTGCGCCGTCAAAACATGCTAAAGTGTAACCTTCAGCCAACTTAAACTCACAAGCTTTGTAAGGGAAGGATTTAATAGAAGACGGTTACCAGGAGAAGGAAGCCAAAACTCTGTGAACTACAACAAGAGAGGAGGGAGGGCGATCATCAAAAATCACTTTATTCCTTTCGATCCAAATCTGCCAGCAGGCATGAGCAGCCAAACAAAGCGGAGCAAATTTTTCAGTGGACCACATATAGAAACATTCCAAGATGGTGGAGCCGTTCCAGGAGAAAATTAGGAAAAAATGCAAAAACAATCGATGCCAGACAACCTTTGTAAAATCACAATGTATAAGGATGTGGTGAATGTCTTCAGAGGATCGGTTGCAAAGAAGATAGATCCCAGGGCCCTCCCAGCCTCTCTTACGGAGCATCTCCCAGGTGAGGATCGGTTGCAAATGGTCGTGGTAGTTATTAGGATCCTTACACACATGAGCAGTGGTGACAATCTTCTTACTTTATATTTTTCCCTTCTTTTTCTTTTTCTCTTTCTTATGGGAAACTCCATGTTGATCTTTCTTCTTAGAACCATTTTGTTTTCTTCTCGTAAAATTCAATGTACTAGTTCTATGCACATGCTTCATTTATGGTTTTAGACTTAAAAGTCATAAATTGCCTTCTCGGTATTGGGGATTTTAGCCTTTTGACCAATATGAAAAGTATGTACCTTCAAATTTTCCCGCTATTTGAGTCAGTTATCGATGTCTCGCCATTATCACGATCTCCACGTCGATAAATTTCGGATCTAGATCCTTTTAAAATAAATTAAAATTTTTGCAAACAAAATTTCGTAATCAAAGTTTCTATTCATTAAATGAGACTATAGTTTTGGGAAAAAATCCTTTAAATTTTGAAAAAAAAATCTGTTTTATTAATTTATGAAATTAAGTCATTCCCGACTCCCCTAGGGAAAACAAATGAGTTACGTAATTGTCGGTACCTACTGACTTATGAGCAATTGACCAAATACATAATTTATAAAAATAATCGCTAAATTAAGGCAGATATGAGAATAAGCACACGCCCTTTCGTCATCCATAAAGAAAAGTACACCCGGTAGAGAAAGTTTAGGCTTAAATGTCGCCGGCCATCTCGCTCCCTTATGCGAGATTGTCGGCTCTAATATGGTCACACTCTTCTAAGAACAGGAATAAGAAGCGCCTCTGACTCCTAGTCCTCCGTCATGGTAAAACTCGTGCAATTCTAGAACCCCATGTGAAGATGAGCACATTGCGGGATACGAACAAACGTGTAGTCTCAATTCTTTGTTTAAAGGTTTCGAGTAATGACCTTGCACAACTTCTCATTTTTTCCTCCCTAGTCTTAATTCCCCAACGTTTTTCACCATAAATGGGGTTGTAAGATCCTTACCTTGAGTGGATTTGGATTTAAGTGTTGTTGGATGGATTTGGACAATTTGGACACAGTTGTGCAGATTGAGCCAACTGAGACGACTTGGACGGATGGATCGAGAAAAGTTTGACTGAACCAACTAAGACGAGTTGGATGGATGGATGGATGAAGAAAAGTTGGACGAATGGATCGAGACGAGTCGAACGAATGGATCGGGAAGACTTGGGACGACTTGGATAGATGCACTGGACTCGCTTGGGATGACTTGGGTGCACTTGGGTAGATCTAGTTGCATTATTGGGCGCACTACCAAGTGCACTTGTTGGACGTGGATGGTCGGCAACAAGTCACCAAGGGAAGCAAGTCAACTATGTGGGCACTTGGGTCCACCTCATAACGAAGGGGCTTGCAAGTGCAAGGAAAGACCCATATAAAAGGAGGATGCTTCAAAGTGCAAAGGCATAAGCCAGAGTCATTCACAAAAGTGCATAAGGAGCTTTGTGGTTGTGCCAAGTTCAAGATTTAGGGACAATAGGACGAATTGGCTAAGTGACAAACAGAAGGAGACATGACCTGTAGGAGGCAGGCCTGTAGTTGCTTAAGAGGTTGGATTGACAGTTTTTGTAGGTTGTTTTCTAAGCTAAGTGTAATTGTAGTATGTAATTGTGTCGCAAGTAGTTGCCAATGCTCCTCTATTGTATCTTGTAAACATTCCTCATATAATAAAGTGTTAAAGAACCTACCTTGGGAGCTACCCATACTTGTGTAATGTGGATGCTTTATGATTGTTGAAGGTTATTGTTCCTTGCATTACTGTAAATTGGCTAAGTGTTAAGTATTGTTGGGATGTTTTAAGGTTGTGATTGGATGTATGCCTATTGTTGGGTGAACTAAGTTGTGTTGGACTTAGTTGGGTATCTAACTTGTTGTATCTTAAGGTGAAGTTATGGGCAAACGTCAAGTGAAGAGGCATAGTTTGGTTGTTGTAGGCTCAGGCTGACCAAGCCCCTGCAATTGAGGCAAGGCAGTGCAACACGACCTCAAGTGCCTAAATGACTTGGGGAGAACTCAAGTTGCATAGAAATATTTTTGCATACTACAGGTTCGTGACATGTGATTTCAAGGCCAAAGTTTTGGCGCTCTTCACCACTGTCACTTAAGGTGAAGTTATGGACAAACCTTAAATGAAGAGGTGTAGTTTCATATTAGGTTTCAAAGCCGACTGCCCCTCTCGCACTGAGGCGGGGCAGGCAACACTCAACCAAGTGCTTCTAAAGTGTCTGAAACCAAGCTGCATTATGAAAATATTTTGCATACGTAGCCCGCACATGATTTACAAAGTTTTCATACCAATCGCCATTGAATCTCAGACGCGGTATTAGAGCTGATTTTGTGATAGTTTGGTGCTCTTCACCACCATCACCACCGGATAAGTGATTTCAAGGAACATTTCAAGCATTCTTTCATCACTTCTTAGGTGAACTTGAAGCAGTCCTCCTGATGATCTTATCAAGTGATCACAAAGTGGCTTGAAGATTGCCACAAACTCGGCTCAGGTAGTAGCTGCATAAGACAATGGTTCATGGAATAGTGAATTTTGTTGTTTCAAGTATGTTGTATGCTTGAGGCAATAAGGTGAACCAAGTCTCTAGACCTGTATTCTTAGATGTGCCCTAGAAGGTTGACTCATTATAAGGCGTATATTGATGGTACAGAGAGTCATGGAAGACAAAGATGGAAGTCGTGGCCCTTAACTTGGAACATCAATATCGAGAGATCTATCACTTGGACTAGGTACATGTGCTAAAGCTAGAGTAGGTTACTGCATGGACATAAGCTTGGGTTCAAAATTTGCATTTGATAGATCAAGTAGAGACTTGGACGTTCCCTAAGTTGGGATCACTCAGAAAAGACGATGTCGAAGATCACTACAACTTTATGATGAGGAAATAGCCAAGATTACCTGAGTCCATAGGTAAGAATATTTCTTGTTTCCTGTGTTACAAGAATTGTTTTGCAACGAAATGTCCTTTGAAGAAAAAGTTGGAAGACTTGGAGGAATCCCAAGTGAAATCAACTTTGAAGGAAAAGCCAACAACCTTAGGAGCAGAAACCCAAATGAAGCGGACTTCAAAGAAAACGTTGAAGGTTCTAGGTGCCTTGACTATAGGTCTAGGAAAGTTCATGGTGGAAGGTCATGAACATGGATTCCAAGGTGAAAATGCAAATGGTCTTTGTTTGTGAATGCAACTATGAGTGATTTGAAGATGACAACCTTGGTAGACATTGGTGCAACCCACAACGTTGTAAGTGAATGGAATGCTACAAAACGTCACCATAATTTCGAGAGAAGCATGGCCACATTCAAGGTGGTGAACTCAGTAGTGAAGCCAACAACAGGAGTAGTTTGTTCCACACCTTTGAAGTTTGGGGAATGGTTTGGTAGTTTGGGCTTGATAGTTGATTTGTTGGATGACCATATAGTCATCCAGGGGAAAGACTTTCTTAATCTTTCCAACATAGTTCTAGTGCCTCATGTGAACTATTTGATGTTCTTATAAAGAACCAAGACTTGTGGTATCCCTATGACAACTAGAAGGAAGTTGGAAAGGATGACTTTCTTAATCTTGCCAACGTAGTTCCAGTGCCTCATGTGAACTATTTGATGTTCTTAGACAGAACCAAGACTTGTGGTATCCCTATGACAACCAGAAGGAAGTTGGGAAGGATGCTAGGAATGTTAGTCACTAAGTTGATTGAGGCATCCAGTGAATCCACAGACGGGCCTTGTGTCATCATACAACAACAAGAAGAGTTGATTATGGGAAAGGAAACTTTGGGTGTTGAATATGGTGAAGACCATACAGAGGATAGGTTGGCAACATTAGAAACTTCAATGGATTTATTCTTAAAGAAGACTAAATTGTTGTGCACTTTGAAGAACTAGAAGCAAGATGTTGGAGGCAAGGCTGGAGTTGCAACAGGAGTAGTTATGGAGGCCATTTGTAAAGGCACTCACGAAGACGTGACTTGTTGCACATAGAACTACACACAAGGAGAGCCAAGATAGACATATGTCTTAGTCTTGATGGAAAATAATCTAAGTGTTGGGTCTAAGCAATGCATGGAGGCACTTTCCCTACATGACTCTCAGTTGGATGCATAAGTGGGAAACGAAGAATTCCTTGAATGATATGCAACTGACATTGTAGAGTTTTGTAGAGTAGACATGGGGATCTATGATTTCTAATTGACAACAGATTGGTTAGAAGGATTGGGTTGCATACCATCAAAGAAAGAGGTAGTTTTGAGATACTTGCACATCAGGCACAAGTTGGACACCTTGGTTAGCAACAACCTTGGTAGTTGATTGTAGATTTTAACCTTGTACAATATTTACTGCAAACATATTTTCAGTAAAAGAACAGAAAATATACAATGGCAAATACAAACATTGCAGAGAGAATTTTCCCCTAGAAACCCAACCTGGGAAAACCAACATATTATGTATTCATTCATAGTGATACATTGTTTACAATACAATATACATATAGGAGCCAACGGCATCCAAAACTCTAACCCAATGACCTGGATTAGTCAACAACCCTAATTCCTTAACTAGAAATAGAAAACCATCGGAAAAAACCATGTGCTGAAAAACCACCCAACAATGGACATGAAAATTGAGGCAACACAAAAAAGAGGTAAGAATATGACACGTTTCCAAGGAAAAATATTTCTATGATTATTTTTCTACTACTCGTGCAAAGAATATAAAACATACCCAACATTCTCCCACTTGTTGTTTTCTTTTCATACAGGGGGTTACAGGGTTACATAGTCAACAATCAAGGGCAACAATGCCCATGGATCCTCTACACCAAGAGAACTTCTTAGTGATCACAAATTTTGTTAATGAATTTGCAACATTCTTCAAAGTGTCCACCTTCATCAACAACACTTTCTTTTCTTCAACCATGTCTCTCGCAAAGTGAAATTGAATATCAATATGCTTTGTCTTTGAATGATAAGTCAAGCTCTTCGCCCAAAAAATTGCACTTTGACTGTCACAATCTATCCTTACAACTTGTTGTACAAACCCAATACCTGAACATAATCTTTGTAACCATACTTCTTCCTTGCTTTCATGAGTGGCTGCCATGTATTCAACTTATGTAGTTGAAAGTGCCACTACAACTTGTCTTTTGCTCATCCAACTTATATCTCTTCCAAACAGGTTAAGCACATACTCGCTTGTAGATCTCCTACGATCCAGATCTCCAACCCAGTCTACATCCACAAAACCATGTATATCCAACACTCTGTCCAATCCTGGTCCTCCTTGGTAGCACAATCCATAGCTAGAAGTGCCACACAAATACCTGAAAACCCTTTTTACTGTTGTCCAATGCTCCTTCCCTGGTTTTGACATATACCTGCTCAAAACTCCCACCGCATGTGCAATGTCCGATCTAGTACAGACCATTGCATACATCAAACTATCAATTGCACTTGCATATGGAACATGAGACATGTCCTCCTCCTCTTCCCGTGTCTTGGGATATTGATCCGTAGATAACTTTACACCAACATGAATAAGGACCTTTACCGGTTTACATTCCTGCATATTAAACCTTTGCAATATTGTCTCGACATATTTTCTCTAATTTAACCAGAGTTTCCTCTTTTTCCGATCTCTTTTAATTTCCATGCCCAAAATGAAATTTGAAGCACCGAGATCCTTCATGTCAAATTTAGAGGACAACTGAGTTTTCACATCCTTGATAATCTCCTTTTTGTTTCCAATCAACAACATGTCATCAACATACAAGACCAAATAAATCAAATGATCACCAATTAATTTAAAATACACACAATGGTCCTCTTTGCTTCTTGTGAATCCAAGTCCCAACATATAAGTATTAAATTTTTGATACCACATCCTTGGTGATTGTTTTAAACCATACAGGGACTTTTTCAGCTTGCATACCAGCTCCTTTGTTCCCTTCACAACAAATCCTTTTGGTTGCTTCATATAGATTTCTTCTTCCAGATCCCCATGTAGGAATGTTGTCTTCACATCCATCTATTCTACTTCAAAATCAAATGCAATAGCAACAAATAAGAAAAATCTTATAGGGGTTAACTTGGCAACATGAGAAAAAATCTCACCAAAATCAATTCCCTCAACATGGGAATAACCCTTTGCTACTAATCGAGCTTTGTATTTCTCCACTTTTCCTTCTGCATTCAGCTTCGTTTTAAATACCCATTTGTTGCCGATGGGATTTCTTCCAGACAAAAACTCCACTAGATCCCAAGCCTCATTCTTATCCAAGGCTGTCATTTATTCATCCATGGACTTTTTCCAGAGATTTCCATCCTCTGAATCCACTGCCTCCTTGATAGTTCTAGGATCATCATCAATAAAAGACAAAGCAAAATTTGAATGGAAATCAAGTGGAGTATACGTTTCTGGTAGCCTTCTTTCTCGAACTAATATTCTCAATACTGGAGTATGAGGATCTTCTTCTTCTGATTCTTGTTCTTCTGTAGACTCTGATTCATCATCCTTTAAATCAAACTCTATTTTATCTGGTTCTTCCTTACTTGGTGAAACTTCATGTTTGACAACATCCTTCATTTCTCTAAATACCACATCTCAGTTATACACTACCTTCTTAGTTTATGGGTTCCAAATCTTATAACCTTTGAGACCATCTTCATATCCAATAAAGATACACTTTTCATCCTTCTTATCTAGCTTACTCCTATTTTCCTTTGGAACATGGACATATGCATCACAACCAAATACCTTGAGATGTGTGAGAGAAGGTTTCTAACTAGTCCATACCTCTTGTGGAGTTTTTTCATCCATCTTTGATGAGGGTGATCTGTTGACCAGGTAACATGCAGTACCCACTACCTTTTCCCAAAATTATTTCCCTAACCCGACACCACTGGGCATGCACCTTGCTTTTTCCATCAGAATCCTATTCATCCTTTCTGCAACTCCATTTTGTTGAGATGTATATGGAGTAGTATTCTACCTTTCTATACCACAGTTCTTACAGAATTCTTCAAATTCATTCTTTCAAAACTCTCTGCCATTATCTGTCCTCAACACCTTAATTCTTTTCTCTGTTTGATTCTCAACAAGAGCCCTAAACTCTTTAAACCTGTCAAAGACTTCAGATTTCTTCCTGAGGAAATATATCCAAGTATTCCTCGAGAAGTCATCCATAAATGAGACATAGTACATAGATTTTCCCAATGATGGGATCAACACAGGTCCAAAAACATCATTGTGAACTAGCTGTAAAATTCCTTTTGCCCTTGTTGCACCAGAGGGGAATCTTACCGGATTTTGCTTCCCATATACACAATGTTCACAGAAATCAAAATCCAGAGAGAATTTAGACATACCTTCAACCATACCTTTACCATGTAGTAGTCAAAGACCCTTCTCTCCGATATGCC
>SNQJ01S0022123.1:17069-64150 GCA_010110895.2 Picea sitchensis | reverse complement strand
TGTGTGTGTGTGTGTGTGTGTGTGTGTGTGTGTGTGTGTGTGTGTGTGTGTGTGTAAAGTGATAACCCCACGACTTACTAAATTCACTTCTAAAATACTAGAAATATATAGATCCATAAGTGGTAAGGAGGAAATGGAAGCAATTAAACCTAACTAGTTATATTTCAGATTTTGGAAATTATCGAACCAAATGTACCTTTCAACGCCAATGAAATTATGGATCAAAACTTTAGAGGAGCGAAAGCTTGTTTTCTTTTCTCTTACTTAGAACTGAAAGAGAGATTTTGGACGCATAATGATAAGTTCGAATTCTATATTGTTGTTAATAAATGAAGTATCGTAACGACTATTGTATAAACTAAGCCTCAATGGAATAAAGAAACAACAGATTTTATTCGACCACAATGAAATGGTTTTTAAAGAGATTTACAATAATGTAGGATTTACCAAAAGTAAGGAATATACCTTCCAAAAGTATCAGGTTAATAGACGCTTCATTTTCCATAAATGATCAAACAGGATTGAGTAACTAACATATCAATAAAGTCGAAAACTTAATTTGTTTTGTGTTTTACTTTTCATTATATGAAGTATAAGCGAAGAGTCATGTATTATAGTATTAAAATACAATCCAAATCAAGAACCAGGAATTAGGATATGTTTGATCTATGCAGCCACTGTGAATACTGTTACATCTTCGATACTTTTTCTAAATAGGAACTGAAGTATTTTTTTTATCTGTATACATTATGGTATTCAGACCGAGAAAATTAAATATTAGCATTTGGGATGATAAGCCTGAAGAGTTAAAAAGGAACTCGAGTACCTTTCCATGAAAGGGTGCCAAAAAAAATAAAAATCCGAGGGTTCGGAGGCTTCAACCCTGCAAGGAAGAAAGCAAATTCCATTAGTATTTGTCAATGGATAGTAAATTTCCTATATAGGGTAAACACAATTGAATCACCAAATTAAAGCGTCTATAACGAAATAATTATAGAAGATTAGGAATTATACTTAACTTGGGGCCTTAGCACCGGTCGTCCCGCGCGACATAACTAATGAAATCACCCTCGAACTTGATAGGAGGAGGAGGCTAACATCGATATGATGGGTACCTTGCAAAATTCATAGGCCCCATCATTAGATCTCATTTGTGCACAGTTCTTAAACTTACATACCCGAAATAAAGCAAAGAAATATTGCTAAGATTTAAATAATAAAGAAACAAAAAAAAGATGAGATACATTATATACTTCAATCCAAATATCAGAACCAGTTAGGATAAGTAGTCAGAAATTCGTTCCAAAAGATACGTGCCAGAAACTTTAGTACTAAATTAACATATCGCCGAAATGTATTTCCTCATCTTACAGACTTCACTCAGAACACTACTTATATCGAGTACCCTCCTTGAATGGTGGCTCCCACCCTCAAAACGATAATATCAGTACATAACGAGAAGGTGCCTTAGATCGTATATTTATCATTATTGAGTATTGTTTTCCTTTACCTGTATTACTGAATGAAAGTTACAGAAATCCCTTTGTATGTTCCCGCCAGCAGGTGGCCTGTCAGGAGTCACCGAAGAAATCATTCATCCCCAGCAGGGTTTCACCCTATCAGGGTTTACTCGGAGACTAATAATTCCATGAGGACTCACAGGGATTCTAAATTTATATAATAGTAACATTAGAGAAGGTAAATCCATAAGACGAATAGAGAGACACTGCAAAACCTTCAAAAAACAAAAAAAGAAAGAAAAAACCTGTAGCCCGCTAAGTTGACTGTGACGGAATGTAGGTACTAGAGTAAAAGAGGGTACCATAAAGATCCCGAAGGGGCCTGGGATCATTTAACAATGAATTTAATTCACAGTAACATGTGTAATTGGGATCACAAGATAAATATCCAACCAAAAAAAGATAGTTGTCAAAAGAAAATCATAACTAGAGCTCAAAAATAATAGTTCCTCCACTGTAAAGATAGTCGAATACTCTTTCAACTTGTAAGGATACAGGAGAGTTGCAAAATTACCAGAGAAGATGGGTAGGGACGTCAGTTTCCACCTGGTGGAGCCTCTAAGCATTCACTCTCCCCTTGCAAAGGAAACACAAAAGTGTTTTGTTTAGAAAACTACGCGAATGTCGAATGCATGCTATCAAAACCTAAGAGAATCCTGACTACGCAGAGTAAAGGATACTAGTACGATGGTAGGTAATGGCCATGTGATGGGGAAATAGGTGGCATAAGCCTATTGGCCAAGGGATCAATTGAAAGCATCGTTTTTCTCACTCACACAGAGATCCATTAAGGGTCGGACCAGAGTTTAATTTTCACCCCTGTAGAGAATTTAGCTTCACATTAATGATGTATGAATTAAAGAGGGTAAGTCCAGTTATCATTTCGATTTGAAGAGAATCTTCGTTCAGTTGAGACATCAGATAGTTTAGTTAGGGTTTACACAATTTTGTTTTGATGGAGTATTATCATTACAAAACTTTTTGTAAACGATGACTGACAGACCTTTAACCAATTGTTAGTTGCAAGGAACTTCGTTCAGGGACTATGGTCATGCATAGATTAAAATATTTTATGTTAACTCCAACTATCCCACTAAGGGTGTACTCTCGACCCCGCCCTTACTTTGTACATAGTATACGAGTTTCATTTAGGCCAATGAAGATTTACCCTTATGCACTAATATAGAGGTGTTTTAATAATTGAGGAATTTAAGGTCATAAGTCCTAAATCTTTCATAGTCTAAATCCAAAACTATATATAAATATATATATATATGAGTATTAGGATCACTTTATGACTGATGTGAATGTTAGAGTGATGGAAGGTTTTATTCATTTAGGAACTCTTCTCCTTGTATGTTGGTCTGTAAATAAATGTCGACATTTAATGTTCCTTAGAATATTTTTTTTCTTTATGACTAAGTTGAGGTTCATTACATATGGTATCAGAGAAAAGTTTACAACATTGGGCCTTGAACAAGGCCACATTAAATTATTGACATATATTCTACTTGTGCAAAACTAATAAACCTTGATTGTTACAAACATAAAACTTTTTTTGTTTTGTGTTGATCATGGCAGCTCAGAATGATGCAAAAATCAGAATGGAAGGAAATCCAGAACATGGACCTCATGGAGATCCAAGACAGAATAGTGACAGAAGCTCTCCTACGAAGGTACTAGAAACAATGAGGAATCTTATTGTTGAGCTGCAGGTTTTCAAAGCAGACAATGAGAAATTGAAGAAAGCACACATGAACAACAAGAGATAAATGAAGTCTTGTTGCACAGTATAGTGACCAAGAAAAGACCAAAGGAGGAAAACCATGATGAAGAGTTCAGCAAAAGGGCCTCCAAGAACTCTAGGCCAAAAACAAAAAAAGGAGACAGTTCATTTGAAGGAACACCTTCAGCTGAAGACAAAACTAAAACAGACAGAAAAAGAAAACAAGTAGACCACCTTGAAGGAGAATTTTAAAAACTTAAACGGAGAATCCAGGACAGAAGAAGAAGCTGAGGCATGGTTGTCAGACATCAAAAAATACTTCCAGATCTACAACTATTCCAGCAATATGAAGGTCAGAATGGCCATCTACAATCTAAAAGGGAAGGCCAGCATTTGGTGGCAAGACCTGAAATTGGCCATGGGCCTAAAGGAGAAACAGTTGGAATGGTATGACTTTAAGAAGTATTTCAAGAAACAATACCTTTTTGAAATATATTAAGAAAGGAAAATGAAAGAATTTTACAAGTTACGACTTGGACAGATGACAATGGAGGACCTTATAAATAAATTTCTGGAACTATTAAGGTTTGTACTGTACATCCGAGAGGATAAGGTAAAAATCCAGCGATTCTTAAGTTATTTACCACAGTCCTACAAGGACAGAATTGAGTTTGACAACCCCAAATACTTGAGTGAAGTATTCAGGAAAGCGCGAATGTGCTATGACCAGTATAAACAATGGGTAGAGTTTCCCAAAGCCTGGAAGGATAAGAAAAAAGATCAAATGAACTAGCGGAAGAAGGGATATCAGCCAGCTCCTTATCGGAATGTAGCAAAAATCTTTCCGAGAAAATATTTTCACTCCAACCATCTGAATACGCAAGGCAGTGGTAAACCGGTAAATCTAGGGACGAAGAAGTTCGGGGATAACCCCCACACACCATTAAAGTGTTGGGAATGTGGAGAACCTCATATAAGGAGGAAATGTCCATGTTTAATTTCAACAAACAGAGCTACTATTCATAATTTACAGGAAGCCTCGATGGTGGGTGACATGGGCAGAAGCCTGCATTGGATAAATGCAACCATAGATGGTTGGCAAGATGACCACCAATCCTCTGTGGTAGAAATCGAAGGTAAAATCAATGACACTCGAATTTCTATTTTAATTGACCCTGGAGCTATGTTAAGTTATATTACTCCTGATGTAGTAGAGTCAAATAAACTTAAGAAACTGAAGCACGAAAAATCATGGTTGGTACAAATAACAACAGGAACTAAAAAGAAAGTAGTTGACTTTATTTCTGATTTTGAGTTCATCTTAGATGGTCAAAATATAAGAACAAATCTGAACATCCTACCACTAGGATCTTACGATATGATTATTGGGATGGATTGGTTGGAATAGCACAAAGCAGTACTAGATTGTTATACAAAGATACTTAACTATAAAGGCAATTTTGGCACTACTAGAACAACCCAAGATATACCAAAACCTGTATCAGTCAGGCAAGTTTTAGTGATGCAACTCAAGAAATGTATGAGAAAGGGATGTCAAATTTATGCCATCCAAGTAACAAATCTGTTAGAAAAAAAAGATAAACCAAAGTTAGAAGACTTTGTTGTCCTAGGTGAATTTAGAGACATGTTTGTGGATGAGATACCAGAATTACCTCCTATAAGGGAAATAGACTTCTCCATAGACCTACTACCTAGTTCATCCCCTATCTCAAAAGAACCTTACCAAATGAGTCTACCAGAACTGACCGAATTAAAAATACAATTACAAGAATTGTTGGACAAAGGGTATATTAGACCGAGTATTTCACCATGGGGGGCACCAGTCCTCTTTGTGAAAAAGAAATATGGTACTCTAATACTTTGTATCGATTATAGACAATTGAATAAAATGACTATTAAGAACAAGTACCCCTTACCTAGGATAAATGACCCTTTTGATCAAGTAGGTGGGGCCAAGATCTTTTCGAAATTGGATTTACAATCCGGTTATCATCAAGTTAGGATAAAGGATGAAGATATAAGAAAAACAACTTTTAGAACCAAATATGGACACTATGAATTCGTAGTCATACCTTTCAGACTCACTAGCACACCAGCCACATTTATGTGCCTGATGAACAGTATTTTCAGTCAATACTTAGACAAGTTCGTACTAGTATTTATCGACGATATTTTGGTCTACTCTAAAACAGAGGAAGAACATGAAGAACACTTAAGAGTAGTTCTACAAACGTTGAGGAAGCACAAACTATACGCCAAGATTGATAAGTGTGACTTTTATCAAAAGAAAATACAATATCTAGGACATGTAATTTCAGCAGAAGGCATTGTCGTAGACCCTGAGAAAATAAAATCCTTTATAGAATGGTTGGTACCTAAGGATGTAGCGAATATCTAGTCATTCATGGGAATCACTAGATATTATTGCAGATTTATAGAGGGGTTCTCCAAGATAGCCTACCCCATCACGTCATTACAAAAGAAAGAGACCAAGTTTAACTGGTCATAGAAGTGTCAAGACAGTCTTAACAAGCTAAAGGAATTATTGACAACTGCACCCATATTGAAGGTAGCAGACCCAGATAAAGACTTCACCGTATGTGTTGATGCAAGTAAAGAAGGAATAGGTGGTGTCCTAACTCAGGAAGGACACGTGATTTGTTATGAGTCCTGAAAATTAAAAGAACATGAGCAAAATTATGTCACACATGACTTAGAATTGGCAGCGGTAATACACGCCTTAAAAATGTGGCAACACTACATAATGGGCAAAAAAATTCTACTATTGACGGATAATAGCGGTGTGAAATATATGTTTAGCCAACCAGATCTTAATGCAAGGCAAGCAAGATGGCTATCCTTCTTGATAAAATTCGACTTCGAGGTCAGACATATCAAGGGTAAGGAAAATAAGGTAGCAGACACTTTAAGAAGAAGAGTCCATGGGTTATTTGAGATAAATATCAACATGGCAGAAAGTGATCTAGAACAAAGAATAAGGATGGCAGGTATTAACGACGAAACTTACACTAAGATAATGGAAGAATTACAAAACAACACCACAAACTCAGATAAACCAGATCTAAGTATCGACAAGAAGGGACTATTATGGTTTAAAAATAGACTTTACATACTAGATTCATCAGAGTTAAAATTAATAGTCTTGGACGAAGTGCATAAGAAACCGTATTTTGGCCATCCAAGATACCAGAAAACGATAACAACACTTAGAAGACTATTTTACTGGCCTAGTATGAAGGGCGAAACAACATAATTCTTGGCTAGGTGACAAGATTTTCATCAGGTTAAGACCGAGCACCATCATCTAGCTGGCCTATTACAGCCATTACCAATACCAGAGACCATATCGCTAGACTTTATAATAGGTTTTCCTAAAACTCAGAAACAAAATGATTATATCATGGTTGTAATCGATAAACTCAGTAAGTCTGCACACTTTGTTCCTATAAAGTCTACTTTTAAAGCTATAAACATTGCTGAAATATTTATGAAATAAATTTTTAGACTGCATGGAATTCCTAAAATGGTGATTTCAGATAGAGATGTAAAATTCACATCCGCTTTTTGGAAGGAATTGTTTGCAAGGATAAATACTAATTTGAATTTCAGTACGACTTATCACCCACAAATGGATGGATAGACCAAAAGGACAAACCAAATCATAGAGTATATGCTCTGCATGTACGTAAGAACAAAACCAAACAAGTGGGAAGACTATCTACACTTGGTAGAATTTTCATATAACAATGGGTACCAAACTTTGGCTAAGTTAAGCCCTTTCGAGGTATTGTATGACAGAAAGTGTACGACTCCAATTAGCTGGGACAACCCAGTTAACAGAATCATGGTTGGACCATAGATGCTCTAAGAAATGAAGAACATGGCAAGGAAGGTACAACATAACTTAAAAGAAGCACAGGACAGACAAAAGAGCTATGCAAATCATAAAAGAATACACTTGGAATTTCAAGTGGGAGACCATGTTTATTTGAAGGTCAAAGCCTGAAAAAGTTCGTTGAAGTTAGGGAACTGTGCCAAGATGGCACCTAGGTTTTGTGGGCCCTTCGAGATACTAGCTCGAATTGGACCCGTAGCATACCAACTTGCACTTCCAGCTAATCTAAGAATTCACAATGTATTTCATGTTTCTTTGTTGAAAACGTGTGTTCACTACCCTACTCATATGATTGATTGGAACTTGGTGCAGGTGGAACCAGAAGGCGAGTTCCAAGAGGAACCCCTGCGTATTCTAGACCGGAGAGAAATAACACTTCGAAACAGAGTCGTCGCTGAGGTAAAGGTGCAATGGAAGCACTTTAGTCCCGAGGAGGCCACTTAGGAGTTGGAGGGATATTTGCGGAAATATCATCCAATCCTATTCCAAGAAAGGACCGAACACTGAGGACAGTGTTTTATTGAAGGGGGAAAGGATGTGACATCCCCAAAAATAAAGTATTTTTGAAATTTAAAATTTGTTGGAAAATTATTCCGTTTTTAGTAAATTCAAATTTGGATTTTTTTTCCATTTATGGCAATTCCGAATTCCGAATTTGATAATTGAAATAAATTATTATGACTGTTGGGTAGAGATCTGATTTGACCCAACTAACTATTTGACTATGACACTTGTATGAGAATGGGATATTTTATATTAATTGCAGGAGGAAAAATGGAACAACCATGTTAAAATCAGTTGACCATGACTCCATGAGTGGGGAACATGTTGGAACTACCTCTAGGCTGATTGTTACAACTGGAAATCAGATATTTGGCCATTGGTAGCCCCTGCAAATTAGGGATTTAGAAAGCTGCAAAAATTTCCAAGGGGGAGAAGAAAGACCTAGGCAAAAGGACGGTTTTGATATATAGCATATGTGAGGAGGCATGACGCTTCCTAGTATGCTGGGGGAAAGAGAGACTACTGGTTTTCTTGCTGTTATGAACACTACTGACTGAGTGTGAGGCAAGAGGAATCTGTTGGAACAAAAAGACATTGTTGAGGGGGAGTTTTTCCAAGTTCGCCCTCATGGACTCACGGTCAGGCTAGGGGGTGAACTGTGTAAGTGATTTTGGCTTCTCTATTCTACGGTTGGGTGGAACGTGGTTGTTCCCTTTGTCTTCCCGTGAGTTGTTTCAGATATTTTACTCTAATCCTTCTTTGCCTTAATGATTTTATATCTGATGCCCTGTACTTATTAAATATGAACTGAAATGATTTTCATTTTCTATTTTAATGATCCTATATCTGATGTAAGGTACTTGTTGTATATAAATTTAATTATTTATATTGAATCATTTTATTGACTAAAAGAGGGTATTCATATGTATATATCTAGTATCATCACCTTGTGGGCTCTTACTATGAATTAGATTTCAAATGGATGGAATAGGCAATGGATAAACCCCTACTAGACTTAAATTTATGCTCAATTAAGTCTGCTTGTATATATTTATGTAACTGTACGAATGAAACTCTACCTTTTTAATTATGCTAGAAATTACTACCAATCTGACGTGTCTTATACATATGAGTATGTTGTTCACATTTAAATAACTGGGTAGTGTCCACTATTTTGGGATAAATCTGACAATTACAAAACAATACATACTACTTTACGTATCTACATTCCTGAAGAGAATCTCATGAATTTTGTACTATTGCTTTATCATATCTAATACAACTGTGTAAATCAATATATACATATAATAGGAACCGACTATGTGTGTGTGTGTGTGTGTGTGTGTGTGTGTGTGTGTGTGTGTGTGTGTGTGTGTATACTAGTTATATTTCAGATTCTGGATATTATCGAACCAAATGTACCTTTCAACGCCAATGAAATTATGGATCAAAACTTTAGAGGAGTGAAAGCTCGTTTTCTTTTCTCTTACTTAGAACTGAAAGAGAGATTCTGGACGCATAAGGATAAGTTCAAATTCTATATTGTTGTTAGTAAACGAAGTATCATAATGGCTATTGTATAAACTAAGCCTCAATGGAATAAAGAAACAACAGATGTTATTCGGCCACAATGAAATGGTTTTTAAAGAGATTTACAATAATGTAGGATTTACCAAAAGTAAGGAATATACCTTCTAAAAGTATAAGGTTAATAGGTGCTTTGTTTTCCATAAATGATCAAACAGGATTGAGTAACTAACATATCGATAAAGTCAAAAACTTAATTCGTTCTGTGTTTTAATTTTCATTATAGGAAGTATAAGAGAAGAGTCTTGTATTATAGTAATAAAATACAATCCAAATCAAGAACTAGGAATTAGGATTTGTCTGATCTACGCAGCCACTGCGAATATTGTTACATCTTCGATACTTTTGCTAAATAGGAATTGAAGTCTTTCTTTTATCTATATACATTATGGTATTCAGACCGAGAAAATTAAATATTAGCATTTGGGACGATAAGCCTGAAGAGTTAAAAAGGAACTTGAGTACCTTTCCATGAAAGGGTGCCAAAAACAAATAATTATGAGGGTTCAGAGGCTTCAACCCTGCAAGGAAGAAAGCAAATTCCATTAGTATTTGTCAATGGATAGTAAATTTCCTATATAGGGTAAACACAATTGAATCACCAAAGTAAAGCGTCTATAACAAAATAATTATAGAATATTAGGAATTATACTTAACTTGGGGCCTTATCATCAGCCATCCCGCGTGGCATAACTAACGAAGTCACCCTCGAACTTGATAGGAGGAGGAGGATAACATCGATCTGATGGGTACCTCACAAAAATCAGAGGCCCCATCATTAGATCTCACTTGTGCACGGTTCTTAAAATTACATACCCGAAATAAAGCAAAGAAATATTGCTAATAAAGAAACAAAAAAAAGATGAGATACATTATATACTTCAGTCCAAATATCAGAACCAGTTAGGATAAGTAGTCGGACATTTGTTCCGAAAGATACGTGCCGGAAAATTTAGTATTGAATTAACATATCGCCGAAATGTATTTCCTTGTCTTACAAACTTCACTCAGAACACTACTTATATTGAGTAACCTTCTTGAATGGTGGCTCCCACCCTCAAAATGATAATATCAGTACATAATGAGAAGGTTCCTTAGCTCGTATATTGCTCGTTACTGAGTATTTTTTTCCTTTACCTGTATTACTAAATGAAAGTTACAGAAAGCCCTTTGTATGTTCCCGCTAGCGGGTGGCCTGTCAGGAGTCACCGAAGAAATCATTCATCACCAGCAGGGTTTCACCCTATCAGGGTTTACTCAGAGACTAATACTTCCATTAGGACTCACAAGGATTCGAAATTTATATAATAGTAACATTAGAGAAGGTAAATCCGTAAGACGAATAGAGAGACACTGCAAAACCTTTAGAAAACAAAAAAAGAAAGAAAAAACCTGTATCCCGCTAAGTTGATTGTGACAGAATGTAGGTACTGGAGTAAAAGATGGTACTGTAAAGGTCCTGAAGGGACCTGAGATCATTTACCAGTGAAGGGAATTCACAGTAACATGTGTAATCGGGATCACAAGATAAATATCTTATCACAAAAAAATAGTTGTCAAAATAAAATCATAACCAGAGCTCAAAAATAATAGTTCCTCCACTGTAATGATAGTTGAATGCTATTTCAACTTGTAAGGATACAGGAGGGTCGTGAAATTACCAGATCATATGGGTGGGGACGTCGGATTCCACCTGCGAAGCCTCTGAGTGTTCACTCTCCCCTTGCGAAGGAAACACATAAGTGTTTTGTTTGGAAAACTGCGCGAATGTCGAATGCATGCTATCAAAACCTATGAGAATCCTGACTATGCAGAGTAAAGGATACTGGTACGATGGTAGGTAATGGCCATGTGATGGGGAAATAGTTGGCATAATCCTATTGGCCAAGGGTTCAATTGAAAGCATCATTTTTCGCACTCACACAGAGTTCCATTAAGGGTCGGACCAGAGTTTAATTTTCACGCCTGTCGAGAATTTAGCTTCACATTAATGATGTATGAATTAAAGAGGGTAAGTCCAGTTAGAATTTCGATTCGAAGAGAATATTCGTTCAGTTGAGAAATTGGATAGTTTAGTTAGGGTTTACACGATTTGGTTCGGATGGAGTATTATCATTACAAAACTTTTTGTAAACGATGATTGAAAGACCTTTAACCAATTGTTAGTTGCAAGGAAATTCATCTAGGGACTATGGTCATGCAAAGATTAAAATATTTTATGTTAACTCCAACTATTCCACTANAGTTTCATTTAGGCCAATGGAGATTTACCCTTATGCACTAATATAGAGGCGTTTTAATAATTGAGGAATTTAAGGTCGTAAGTCCTAAAGCTTCCATAGTCTAAATCCAACACTATATAGAAATATATATATATGAGTATTAGGATGACTTTAGGACTGATGTGAATGTTAGAGTGATGGAAGGTTTTATTCATTAGGAACTCTGCTCCTTGTATGTTGGTCTGGAAATAAATGTCGACATTTAATGTTGCTGAGAATATTTTTTTTTTTTTTATGACTAAGTTGAGGTTCATTTTATCTACCTGATAGGCCTCTACAATTGATGGTCATTTTCCTACACAGTAACCTCCAAACAAGGGTCGCAGGAAAAATGATCTGTGTACAGACTTGAAACCAAACGAGAATATTTGTAGAGGATTTATCCTTTGGCAACGATGAATTCTAAATATGGGTTGACTAAGAAGGAGCCTGAAGGATTACGGGTTTGAGGATTGATAGCCAACATAAGAAATACAGTAACCCTATCAAACTGAGTGATAAACTTAAAGGGTTAAATGTAAAAATGAAATATTTAACGCGGTGGATCCTAGAATGAAATGCCTACAGAGATGAAATTCATCATACAATATCAACTCTAAAAACAAAGAGGAAATCATAAAGAATACATTGCACAAAGGATGTTTTGCATAAAGAATACCTTGCACAGAGAATGCCTCGCATAAGGAATGCAATGCACAGTGAGTGTTTTTAGCATAAAGAATACATTACGCAGAGAACGTTTGCATAAGACATACATTGCACAGTGAACATTTTATAATAATGAAGATATTGCACATATAAAATTTTCATGAATATTTCCTTGCACAGAGAAAGAAAGATTTAGAACAGTTACTTATCGTGCATGTGGAAACCCTGCCAGAGCTCCAATGCTAACATTATCCATAGAGTTGAACCATACTACTAGTCCCGGGGAAGTAAACCACAGAGTAACAAAGTGCAAGGGAAAAACTACGAGGGGAATAATGGCACATCATGCCCCTCAGTAGTGGAGAAAAGTGAAAGGTACACCACCCATGCCTTGCCATGTGAAACCAAACGAAGTGTCAAGTTCATAGCAGGTGATTCCCTGTAATTCCATGCCTGAAGAGTACTAGTTGTCTATCACCATTAATGGTCCTGACCTAGCATAAATACCCACATCTATAATAGCCTAGGTTTGGACCGATCTGGTATCCACATCATTTATGCTTTTACAAACCACTTAAAATTTGTGTATATACGTGTAACTATGGATCGATGGGTAATGTTAGTTTATTGTCTAGGGATACAACTTCATTTTTGTATGCACATCATTTTTTTCCTTATTAAATATAGTTCGTTAACACTATGGTAAGATGGTATATTTTTATGGAGTGTTATAAACCCTAGCGCATAGGTTTTGTACTTGGATGGTTATGACTCCTAGTTCAACCCTATGGTGGCTAGTATTTTAAATATTGTGGTTATGGATTATATCACTTACATGTATTATAAGCATAACTTATTACATATTATAATATGGATAACATGGTTGATGTAACCTTAATGCCTAAGATATGGACCTTGACAGGCCTAGCTGCTAATTCATCAATGCAAAAAGATGTATGACTCAAATCTAATAACAACACTATGATGAAATACAAGAGTAGGAGATAGGTTGGGTTTGAATCTCCTTCAAACCTTTAGAATGGATAATCCAGTGGAGTAAAAATTATGTGTATAAATATTAGATTAAGATATATAATGGATTACCTTCTTGTGTCACTAACAATTGTTGTTATGAATAATAGACTTTAGTTTTTCCCTGACAATTTTTATTTTGTTTTATTAAAATTTGGGGTACATTACATATGGTATCAGAGTTGTAGGTTACAACGATTGGACCTCAGGGAAACACCAGAATTGTATTTTTTTTTTTGAAGGAAAAAACTAACGAACATATTTACTATTACAAACAAAAAAAATTCTCTTTTGTGAAAATGTCAGCGCAGAATGAGGAAGGAGACTGACCTGAGGGGAATCAAAACCAATAACTCCCTAGAGACCGAGAACATAACAATGAATTAAGTTCATCCACCCAAGTCTTGGAAACGATGAGGAACCTTATCATGGAATTGCAAGTATTTAAAGCAGATAACTAAAAGTTGAAGAAAGCACAGGAAGACCAGCTGGAAATAAATGAAATGCTGCTATGTAGTATGATAACAAAGAATAGTCCAAAATAAAATGAAAGAGAATAATAGGTAAGAAAAAAATCCTCTAAGAACTCTAGTCATGACAAAGAAAAAGAGGACAGTTCTTTCGAAGACACACACATGACAAAAAACAAATCATATATAGGAAGGAAAAGAAAACAAGTGGATCACCTAGAAGGTGAGTTCAAAAAGATAAAACCCTCCACCTTCGATTGAGAATATAAGACTGGCGAGGAAGCTGAAGCATGGTTGTTAGACATTAAGAAATAATTTCATATTTATAATTACTCTAGTAATATGAAAGTTAGAATTGACATTTACAATTTAAAGGGAAAAGCGAGTATCTGGTGGCAAGACCTGAAATTTAAAAAGGGATTGAAATAAAAACGAATGGAATGGTTATAATTCAAAAAGTATTTCAAGAAGAAGTACTTATCATAAAGTTATTACAAAATAAAAAATAAGGAATTTTACAAACTGCAACTAGGACAAATGGCTATGGACGATCTAATAAATAAATTCCTAGATCTATTGAGGTTTGTACCGTACATCAAAGAAGATAAGGTAAATATACAAAGGTTCTTAAGTTGTCTACCACAGTCTTACAAGGACATGATTGAATTTGATAATACTAAGTATTTAAATGATGTATTTAGAAAGGATCGAATGCGTTATGATCAATACAAACAAAGATATGAAATTCCCAAGGCATGGAAAGATAAGAAACATGATAAAATTAGCATAAGAAAGGCTTCCAACTAGCCCCTTTCAGTAACATGGAAAAGGGTTTTCAAAGGAAGGACTATCACTCTAATACAAATAATACTCAAGGGGGGGATAAACCAGTTAATCTCATATTCAAGAAGGTAGGGGATAGCCCCAGAGAACCATTGAAATGTTGGGAGTGTGTAGAACCCCACATGAGGAGAAATTATCTACACTTAAACCCAACAACAAGAACTTCATTCCATAATATTCAAGAGGCTTCAATAGTTGGAGACATTGGTAGAAGCATGCATAGGATCAATGCAACTTTGGATGCTAGACAGGAAGATCATCAATCCACTATTGTGGAAGTTGAAGGTAAAAATCATTTCAACAATGTTTCTATACTAATTGACCCATGAGCTAGTATGAGTTATATTACTCCATCTTTAGTAGAATCGAACAAGTTAAAGAAGGTAAAACATGCTAAATCTTGGTTAGTACTGCTAGCAACGAGGACCAAAAGGAAGGTAACAGATTTCATTTCTGATTATGAACTCAGTATAAATGGTAAGAGTACAAAGTTAAATCTGAACATATTACCTTTGGGGTATTACGATATAATTAGCAGAATGGGCTAGTTAGAAAAAAATAAAGTGATATTAAATTGTTACGAAAAGTCATTTGTGTATAAAAAAGAAAATAATATAGTCAGAACAGTACAAGCAATCAGAAAACTAGTTTATGTTAGGCAAATATCAACAATGCAATTTAAGAAAGGTATTAATAAGGGTTGCCATGTATATGATGTTCAAGTAACTAATCTCCTAGGAGAAGAAAGAAAACCAATCTTATAAGACTTTGTAGTCCTACATGGGTTCAAAGATGTATTTGTAGAATAAATACCAGAACTACCTCCAAGGAGAGAGATATATTTCTCTATCGATCTACTACCTGGATCTGCCCTGGTGTCCAAGGCACCTTATAGAATGAGTATACCTGAATTAATAGAACTAAAAATTCAGTTACAAGAACTATTAGATAAAGAATATATCAGACCAAGTGTTTCACCATGGGGAGAACCAGTTTTATTTGTTAAAAATAAAGATGGAACTTTGAGACTGTGTATTGATTATCTACAACTGAATAAAATGACGATTAAAAACAAGTATCCTTTACCTAAAAATAATTATCTCTTTCACCAGGTCAGAGGAGAAAATATATTCTCTAAGCTATATTTGAGGTCTGGTTATCAACAAGTCAGGATAAAGGACGAAGATGTAAACAAAACAACATTAAGAACATGTTATGGACACTATGAATTTGTAGTAATCATGTTTGGACTTACTAATGCACCAACAACCTTTATGTGCTTGATGAATAGTATATCCAGCCAATATCTGGATAAATTTGTGTTGGTTTTTATTGATGATATTTTAGTTTATTCAAAAACTAAAGAAGAACATGAAGAGCATCTGAAATTAGTACTAAATACTTTAAGAGAACATAAGTTATATGCTAAGTTTCATAAGTGTGATTTCTACCAAAGAAAGATACAATATTTAGGGCACATTATATCAGAAGATGGTATTGCAGTGGACCCAGAAACGATTAAAGACATTATGGAATGTCCTATTCCTAAAGATGTAGCAGACGTAAGGTCATTTATGGGATTATCGGTTATTACCGAAGGTTTATCGAAGGATTTTCCAGAATTGCATATCTGATTAAATCACTACAGAAAAAGGGAATAAAATTTAATTGGTCGCAAAAATGTCAAGACAGTTTTGATAATCTAAAAGGACTGTTAACTACAACACCTATACTAAAAGTAGAAGATCCATATAAAGACTTTACAGTTTGCGTAGATGCGAGTAAAGAGGGATTATGAGGTGTGATAACATAAGATGGACATGTCATCTGTTATGAATCACATAAATTGAAAGAACACGAACAAAATTATGTGACTCATGATTTAGAATTAGTAGCTATAATTCATACATTTAAAATGTGGCGGAATTATTTAATGGGAAGAAATTTTATATTACTAACCGAAAACAGTGGCGTAAATCATTTGTTTAGTCAACTAGATCTCAATGCAAGACAAGCGAGATGGTTGTCCTTTTCAAGTGAGTTCAATTTTTAAGTACGACACATCAAGGGTAAGGAAAACAAAGTTGCATATGCATTGAGTCGAAGGACTAGTGGGCTTTATGAAATAATTATCAACAAATCAAAAAATGACATCGATCATAGGACAAAATATGCAAGCAGTAATGATAAAAATTACATCAAAACAACAACATAATTGCAAGGAAATGTAGAAAATATGAACAAAATAGATCCGAGTATAGATAAAAATGGGTTGTTAAGGTTCAAGAACATATTATATGTACCTAAATCTACTGATTTAAATAAGACAATTCTTGATGAGATGAACAAAAATCCATATTTTGGTCATCCAGGATACCATAAAACAATAAAAACATTAAGGAAACAATTTTATTGCCCTAACATGAAAAACAAAACAACTAAATATTTGTCTAAATGTTTATATTGTCAACAGGTAAAGGCTGAGCACCAGCATCCAACAGGTCCGTTACAACCATTGCCTATACCTGAATGGAAATGGGAAATTATTTCAATGGAATTCATCACAGGTTTGTTTAAGACTCAAAGACAAAATGACTCAATTATGGTAGTGATTGATAAACTAAGTAAATCTGCACATTTTATACCTGTGAAATCTACTTAGAAAACAATTAATATCATTGAAATTTTTATGAAAGAAATTTTTAGGTTGCATGGAATTCCTACGATGGTGATTTCAAATAGAGATGTCAAATTTACATCCAATTTTTGGAAAGAATTGTTTGCAGGTTTGGGTACTAATTTGAATTTCAACACAAGATACCATCCACAAACGAATGGTCAAACTGAACGAACAAACCAAATTATCTAAGACATGTTGCGAATGTACGTAAGAACAAAACCAACTAAGTGGGAAGAGTATCTACACTTAGTTGAGTTCGCTTACAATAATGATTATTAGGCATCAGCTAATATGATTCCCTTCGAAGTATTATATGGAAGGAAATGAAAAACCTCGATCAGTTGGGATGATCCAGTTGAAAAGATTATGGTGGGACCACAATAGCTCCAAGAAATGGAAGGAATGGTAAAAAAGGTATAGCAGAACTTGAAAGAGGCACAAGACTGACATAAAATATATGCAGTTCTAAAAAGAAGACATCATGAATTCAAAATTGGGGAACATATATATCTAAAAGTCAAAGAAAGAAGAAGCTCTCTAAATCTAGGAAGTTGTTCCAAGTTGGCGCCAATATTTTGTGGCCCCTTCAAGATTTTAACTCAAATCAGACTCGTGGCATATCAACTGGCACTTCCTGCAAATTTAAAAGTTCATAATGTTTTCATATTTTGTTATTGAAAATATATATTCACTATCCTACTCACATCATTGATTGGAACATGGTGCAGGTGGAACGATAAAACGAGTTCCAAGAGGAACCTATGTGCATTATGGACAGGAAAGAAACAATACTTTGGAACAGAGCCATCGCCCATGTAAAAGTGCAATGAAAGCACTTCGGTCCTAAGGAGGCCACTTGGGAATTGGAAGAAGATATGCAGAAATATTATCCAATCATGTTCTGAGAGATGATTGAACACTGAGGACAATGTTTTACTTAAGGGGGAGAGGATTTGATATCCTCAAAATATTAGAAATTAAATTCCAAGTTGAATTTAGAAATAAATTTCCATTTATGGAAAATCCAATTTTAGAAAACAAATTCCATTTATGGAAAATATGAATATAGAATTTTGGATTTTGTAATTATTATTTTATGACTGTTGGGATAAGGTTTAACTTTCCCAATTGTCCTATTTTGATGGAAATAGATATGAGAGCAACTTTTTAATAAATTAAATGTTGGAAGACAAATAGAACAACCAGGTTAAAAATATCTTCTATGACTCCATGACTGGCGAACATGCTTGAGTTAAATCAGAGTTGATTTTTACAAGTGGCGGAAGTTGAATTTGGTCACTAGAAGCCCCTAAAAATGAGGGATTTGTAAAGCTACGAATTTCCCCAAGGAGGGAAAGGAATGCAAAGACCTAGGCACAAGATAAATAAAACATATGTAAGAGGCAAGACATTGCTTAGTATGTCGGGGATTTAGGATTGTTTTGTTGTTATGAACACATCTGGTGTGAGGAAAAAAAAATGATATGTTGAAAGTGACAGTGGCTAAGGAGTGTGATGCAGTTCGCCCTTATGGAATCATGTTTAGGCTAGGGGGTGATTAGGACAAGTGATCACGAGTGTTATTTTTCTACAGTTGAGTGGAATGTGGTTGTTCCATTTGTTTCCCAGCATCAACATTCAGATATGTAGCTCAACTATGTTCTTTTATGGTTGATGTAATATTGTGGATGTTATCTGGTTGATAATAGGTTTTATATTTTTTACATATAAGCAAAATCTGTTTTAAGTGGACTCTACAAATTATAGTCATTTCCGACACAGTAACCTCCAAAAAAGGGTCATGGGTGTAATGACCCTTTTACAGACTTGAAACCAAACGAGAATCTTTGCAGAGGGTTTAGCCTTTGGCAACGATGAATTTCGACTATGATTGGACTAAGAGGGAGCCTGAAGGATTATAAGTTTGAGGATTGATATCTAGTACAAGAAATACAGTAACCCTATCAAATCGAGTGATAAACTTAAAGGGTTAAACGCACAAATGAAATCTTTAACGTGGTGGAGCCTAGAATGAAATTCTTACGGAGGTGCAATTCATCATATGATATCAACTCTCAAAACAAAGAGGAAATCATAAAGAATACATTGCACATAGGACATTTTGCATAAATAATACCTTGTACAGAGAACACCTCGCATAAGGAATGCAATGCACAGTGAGTGTTTTTAGCATAAAGAATACATTGCGTAGAGAAAATTTGCATAAGGCATACATTGCACAGTGAAAATTTTAGCATAATGAATAAATTGCACAGATAATGTTTTCATAAATATTTCCTTGCAAAGAGAAACCAAGCTTTAGAAAAACTACTTATCGTGCTTGTGGAAACCCTTCCAGAGCTCCAATGATACCATTCTCCACAGAGCCTAACCATAATACTGGTTGTAGGGAAGTAAACCACAGAGTAACAAAGTGCAAGGGAACAACTACAAGGGGCGTAATGGAACCTCGTGCCCTTCGGTAGTGGAGAAAAGTGAAAGGTACACCACCCATACCTTGCTATATGAAACCAACCGAAGTGACAAACTCATAGCGGGCGGTTCCCTGTAATGTCAGGCCTCGAGAGTACCAGTGGTATATCACCATTAATGGACCCGACCTAGCATAAATGCCCACAGTTATAATAGCCTAGATTCAGACCGACCTGGCATCCACCTCATTTATGTTTTTACAAACCACTTAAAAGTTGTGTATATACCTGTAATTTGGGCATACCCATAGAGTGAAGTGAGAAATGACCAATGTAGTGTAGCATAGTGTGTGTGAAGAGAGGAAAGGAGAGGATGGATGTATGCCCATGATTGGATATTGTAATTATCCCTGGAATAATGTCAATACCGATTATCATTGCCCCATGGTTTTTCCCATATTGGGTTTCCACGTAAATCACTATGTCAATTGCGTGATTGTTGTTGTGTCTGGTAAATTGTTCTTGGTTCTATTTTCTTTTCCCTTAAAATGTTTTTATGTGTATGCTTCCAATGGCTAACACCAACGCAATAATCATCACATTCTCCTCCCATCTCCCAAACTTCCAAATCACCAACTTCATCAATAGAAACAAAATTCTCATGAACACCATTCCATGTCTTACCAACCTCCAAGCTCTGCAAATCACCAAACAATCCATTAATTTCACAAATTCCCACTTCATGAATCTTAGTGCATATTCTGCGCTCCTCATCAGAGTCCCCCACTAAATATCCAAACTGGTCATCATGGCACCTACATTTGCAAGCAACGCTCAGATCACAGCTCTCGGGGTCCGACAACCGAGAGGTGTTGCTCGTCATGCAGAAGGCCAAGTCGCTTTGAACACAACAATTATCCATTAGGGAAGACAATGAAAAATGGTCAGATGTCATAATTTATTTGTGGAGAATCTGGGTCTCTTCAAATAGAAAATAAAGATGAAGGCATTTCACACACACGAAAATAGATTTTTCTCATATATATCATTGTTCACACAAGTTACATATTTATATGAATAGTATAATTGGATCCATGAATTGTGGATCTAGGATTCTAATAATAGATAAGATACCCTACAACCAACTCATAACCTTATTCCAATAATAACTTCTTGTGGTTCCAATGACAACCTATTACAACTAATTTCTACATTATTCCAACTCCCCCCTTTAATGGAGAAATTAGTTTTCTACAATACACAATACATGTAGAGGAAAGCTCTACATTACAAAACTTACAATACTAAATCAAAAATTATGATATTAATTTTTGTCTGGTCTTCATTAGAACTTACACCCACTCTGCAATCTCATGGTTTTCACTCTTTTCTTCACCACACTTTTGAGCTTCCCACTTGACTCATTTAAAGTAAAAACACTTATGACCATCATTGGCGTACTTTTAGAACTAACAAAAATAAAGATACAAAACTAATAAGCTCTGATACAAAAATATCTTCCTGGCCATCTTGTGAGGGATTTAAGAGAGTATAAGCTCTGATACAAAAATAGAAAATAAAGATGAAGGAATTTTCACACACACAAAAAATTTAATTTTCTCATATATCATTGCTTCACACAAGTTACATCATATATCATTGCTTCACACAAGCTACATATTTATATGAATAGTAGAATTCTCTAGATCCATGAATTGTGGATCTAGGGTTCTAATAATAGATAAGACACCCTACAACCAAGTTAGAACCTTATTCCAATAATAACTTTTCATGGTTCCAATGAAAAACTATTACAACTAATTTCTACATTATTCCAACTATTCTTTCATAATGGACTCTATAAACTCCATATTTTTCTCTTTCTTGGTCTTCCATGAATCTCATAATCATGGATTCCCAACATGATGCAAAACAATAATCTAATATTAATCTATGATGTTACTACTACTACTAATAATAATAATCTAATTTTACTATCACTTGACATCAATTTGGTGTATGAGACCCCTTGTTTGTGGGATAAGGATTCCATCCTCGTAGTGATTTGACTGCTAAATTCTACAAGTTTGTGGGAAAAGGGACCGCCTCCACATAGACATTTGACTACTAAAGTCTACAGAGGTATACATATCCTAGCCCCTCTTGATTTGAACTTGTGACCTCGATTTGAACATGTGACCTCTTAAGAGGAAACACATCTTCTTAACTATTAGTCCCACTCAAGAAATACAAATATAGTCAATATAGAGAGCTTTACGAAAATATAAATACCTAATAAAAATAATGGAATAACTGAACCTCACCTCTCTACATATGCCTATATGCTTATTGTTTTACACTACCCCCTCTATATTTGAACTTGTCACCTCCTAAGAAGAACACATATTTTTAACCATTAGACCCACTTGAGAAATACAAATATAGTCAATATAGAAAGCTTTAAGAAAATATAAATACCTAATAAAAATCATGGAATAACTAAACCTCACCTATCTACATATGCCTATGTGTTTATTGTTTTATACTGGAAAACATTTTTGAGCTATCAATATATAACTGCAGCATTATGGCATGCCTCTATGCTTGTGATTTTAATATTGTTGTACTTTTTTTAGGAATCTAGATATAAAAATCTAGCAATATGAAGAAAGGAAGGTGGTGTGATTTGACAAATGAAGACCGTTGGTGGCTGTGAATCCATAAATCATTGATGTCGATAAGTTGATCATATTGACTGTCTCATCCTTGGGTTGGATTTCTATATTCCGTGTTCGTAATTGACTCAGGGAAACCCCCTAAATTAAAGCTCGTTTTGTTCAAATTTGATTAACGATAGAAAAATCATGTACTTTTTTTCTTTTATTTTTTTTCACTGACTTACTATCCAATCTTGTGGATCATATTACAGAATATTTCACTTGATAAATAGAAGTGGAATCTATCTCACCTAACATATTAAATGAATCATGAAATCTTGTTGTCACCAACGATCTAAAATACATGTAAAAGTAAAACAAGCAATATATACCATCAGATATATCCTAGAGTATATATTAAGGTGATTGTATGGTGTATATACAACTCTTTATAGCATTGAATAATTCATAGCAGTTTGGTTATTACTGACCATAAAAGTAATATTCTTTAATGGTAGAGTATCTTCATCAAAAATGCGATCATCGAAATCTTTTGTGTACTATATAACTATTGTGCATTTTCCATGACGGAGAGGTATAAATTATTTTTCTATGTTTCTTTTCATATCCTTTTGCTTTTCAAATGATACGATTGATAAAATTTCCATGTTGTAACAAGTGTTGCATGGCAGGAGAGTCCCTGCCAGGCTGGAAGGGGAGTTAATGCCTGGGTTGCAAGTTGCAGTACATGTGGTATTCATGCAGAATTTAGTATTCCCGAATTAGTTTTATTTGAAATTTATCAAAACATAACCAATGTAAGCCAACGATTATGTTGTGGCAGGTTGGCGGAGTTGTGGGTTCACATTTCTGATTTTTTATGGCCAGCATGTCCCATGAAATACATTTTGCACCCAACACTTCCGCCATATACATTTTGCACCCAACAATTTCGTCATAGAAATGAGAAAATAATTCATATAATATTATAACATCGTACCAAGATTTATAGTAACTTGTATAATGCTATAAAAATTGATACATTTTGCACCAGCCCGTCACGTGATAAGTGTCAATACATTTCAAGAAATATACATTCGCCAAAGACGCTATAAACTTTGGAATTCTCAATCACTACAAAGCTTGGATATGAAAATATTTCAATATGCTTAGTACATATAAGAACTTACAGATATATTTGGCTAGCAGAAAATGCTAATACAAACATTCCAATTAATGCTAGCATTAATTGACCTTCAATCAATATAGAGGAAAAATATATGATTAAAAAATATTGTCTACAAGAAAAAGTTTGGATATGTTGCCATATAGTACATTGGGAATAGCGAAGCTATAGATATTGAGCTTCCCTAAGGGGAAACCATCTCAGCCAGCTGAACCGCTTCATAACTGAAGTGTAGATTGTTACTGACTCAAAAAGAGTCCAAAATTGTGGCCCCTAAGGGTGGCCATTACAACTAAGGAAAATGTATACAACATAAATGTAACAACTATGGAAAATGCATGAAAGGTCGCCATGCAGATGACAAAACAACAGAGAAAAACAACAGACAGATCACCGGTATGGGTTGTAGTGCGGCGACACGGGCATGCAGAAGGCACCAAATGTCATGTCCCCAGGAGGATGTGGCTCTTCCTCGAATGGTGTCTGGTCCAGTTGCATGGAGTCCTCCATCTGTGATGGCACGTGCTCTTGCTTCTAGATGTCCTCCGACTGTGATGG
Organism: Picea sitchensis; assembly: GCA_010110895.2. Taxonomy (NCBI): domain Eukaryota; kingdom Viridiplantae; phylum Streptophyta; class Pinopsida; order Pinales; family Pinaceae; genus Picea; species Picea sitchensis. Next base: position 40,088 of record SNQJ01S0022123.1, on the reverse strand, counting down.
AAGCCTCTACTCCTTGCAGTATGATTCTACATGGACCAAAGTTTCCAGTGCCAACACTGGTGCTGAGGTTGGTGCTGGTAGGGCTGTTGTTGTTTGGGGTGCGTCTGGTGGGAGGTGATGAGCACCCTGTAACGCGGAGAGAAATTGCAGGATTTGAGAGGCTTTGGCATCCAAGGTCTCTAGGAGGAACCGAAGGTCGTCCATGTCACGATGCAGGTCGAATACCAGGTTCTGCACCAGTGTAAGGCTTGTTTGGCAGTTGCATTATGGGTCAACGTTGGAACCGGATCGAGATTGGGGTTTCCGTTGTGAATTTTGACTAGCTTCTGGACCATCCATCTAAAATTGGGTGTCGTGAGGCTAGTCCTGAAGTGACTGGGTGGCCAGAGAGTTAGGAGGAGCCAAAGGACCTGGGTATGAAATATATGTAGAATTGCCTAAAGCTCCTAGTTTGTAGCCCTATGAGGCCCCTGAGCAATCCATCTCCTCCATTATGTTGGCAAGGGACACAGCAAGTTGTAGGAGAGGAGTGGGAAAATGAGTCGACTGAGCCAAGGAGGAGGACGAGGTGGATGAAGAGGAGGAGTATAATAGGGAGGGAACAGGCAGGGTCGGTTTGTCTTGTGGGCTGGCCCGCGTTTCGACTTCCCTCATATTCAGGGCATCTGCAGGAGAGTGGGAGAGCGAAAATTCTCTAGGAACAGAGGAGGAGAGGACAAAAGCAGAGAAGGGAAAGGGTGGGTAGGAGGCCAAGATCTAAGAAGAAAAACCAAGAAAGAATGAGCCATCTAGAGCCTTTGGAGAAATTGAAATAGGCCAGGGAGCTGGTGAGGTTCCATAAATGGCCGCACATGCAGAATAAAGGCCCAACAAGGATGGTGGTTCGTCGAAAGGATGTGAAGGAAGAGCATGGCGCACTGAGAGTAATGGCAAGATACCTCAAGCGATTTGAACTTAAAGTCATAAGGCAGGTGGGAGGGAGTGGCACGTGTTCATCACGTCGTCGGTGCCATGGAGGATCGCTCATGGTTGCTCCGCTCAATGCATGTGCTCTACTAGCACCCCATCCACCGGAAAGGGAATAAATGCGACGAAGTACAGACATGTGGGAAAGAAGTTGAAGTACCTGTGCACGTGGGAAAAAACCAGAAAAAATAGCGGTAATGTCTGTTACATAGGTTTGTTGACAAAAAACAGGAAAACAATTAGCATACATGATTTGTTTTTCTTTAAAAGAAGGGACCATGGACACAATAGAAGTTGAAATTTATGATATGAAAGGTTCCTGGACAACATATTTTATACATACAAAATATGTAATTTTACAAAGTGGAGGCCTCATTCAATACTTAGTCTGTTTTTTGATGGCGGGTTCTCGGGCTAGCGGGCTGAAAAATGGGCCTCTGCTGTTTCATGGCCTACAAAGAATACCCAGAGTTCTACGACATACAAATTGAGAAGAATATTTCAGAATATCGTGTCCAAAAAATTTAACATTCTTGAAAAAGTATTCTTTACATATGTTTTACAGACACATTGTCTTATCTACAAAGCAGATATTTACTTTTATACATATGAAATATGTACTTTTATAGAGTATGGGGATGAGATTTATAGAGCATGCACAAAGCCCTGAATTCATACTTAGCCATTTTTTCATCGCGGGCTGACAACCTGAAAAATGGGCTTTTGTTGTTCCGTGGCCTACAAAGAATACCCAGAGTTCCGCGATATACAAAGTGAAAATCGGAGTTCGAAGTATTTGAATTGTAAAAAATAGTGGCAATCTCTGTTACATAGGTTTGTTGACAAAAAACAGAAAAAAAATAGCATTCCTGACTTAGTTTTCTTTAAAAGAAGGGATGGTGGAAAGAATAGAAATTGAAGTTTATGAAATGAAAGGTTCCTATACAGCATAATCTATACATACATAATATGTAAATTTACAAAGTGGAGGCCTCATTCCATAGTTAGCCAGTTTTTGGATGGCGGGTTCTCGGGATGTCGGGCTGAAAATTGGGCTTTTGTTCTTCTGTGGTCTACAAAAAGCATTGATAGTTCCGCGATATACAAACTGACAATTGGACTTGCAAACTATTTGAATTTTAAGGGGCTCATGTCGTATAACCAAATTGAAATAATAAACTCAATAACTTATGTTTCTATGAATAAAATCATTTATAATTAATTAAAACAAGTTTAGCATTGCCGAATTAGTTTTCCTTTTTACATATGCGGGTGGAAAAAAAAACAAAAAAAACAGTATTGATGTCTGTTACATAGGATGGTGGACAAAAGTATGAAAAAAATAGCATTACCGAATTATTTTTCTTTAAAAGAGTTGGTTCTCGACTTAACCAATTTTTGGATTGCGGGTTCTCGACTTAGGCAGTTTTTGGATCGCGGGTTCTCGAGTTGGGGACCTGAAAATTGGGTTTTTGTTGTTTTGTGTCCTACAAATAGCACCTGGAGTTCCGCGATATACAAATTGACAATCGAACTTGCGGACTATTTGAATTATAAGGGGCTCGTGTCCAAAAAGTTTAACATTCGCGAATTACTTTTCTTTACATAGGTTTTACATATGTTGATGGCCATAAGGACAAAAAGTATACTACCAATGTCTGTTACATAGGGAAGTCAACAAAAGGACCAAATAAATATCATTCCCGAATTAGTTTTCTTTAAAACAGGGGCTCCTCAACACAACAAATTGAAATTTATGAAATTATAGGTTCCTGGAGGCCATAAACTATTCATAGCAAATACATAATTTTTTAAAGTAGATATTTACTTTTATACATACGAAATATGTACTTTTATAAAGTATGGGGATGAGATTTTATAGAGAAAGGACGAAGCCCTCATTCCATATTTTCACGGAGACCTGATTGCATAGTTAGGCATTTTTTGGATCGCGGGTTCTTGGGCTGTCGGGCTGGAAATTGGGCTTCTGTTGTTCCATGGTCTAGAAAGAGCAGCCATAGTTACGTGATATAGATATTCACAAGTGGGATTGCGGACTATTCTTATTTTAAGGGCCTTTATGCCAAACAGTATGAAGGACATGTGGTAAAGATGCAATAAATGACATACTCTCTATACGTTTGAGTAGAAAGAAAGTAGTGAACACAATTTTATGACATTTTAACCAGTTTCTCATCATGGGCTGGCGGGATGAAAAATGGGCTTCTTCTATTCTGTTGCCTACAAAGAATACCCAGAGTTCTGTGATATACAAATTGAAAAGCGAAGTTCGAAGTATTTGAATTGTAAAAAATAGTTGTAATGTCTGTTACATAGGTTTGTTGACAAAAAAAAAAAAAAAATAGCATTTCTGACTTAGTTTTCTTTAAAATAAGGGATGGTCGACAGAATAGAAATTGAAGTTTATGAAATGAAAGGTTCCTGGACAACGTAATCTATACATATAGAATATATAATTTTACAAAGAGGAGGTCTCATTCCATAGTTAGCTAGTTTTTGGATAGCGGGTTCTCGGGATGTCGGGCTGAAAATTGGGCTTATGTTCTTCCATGGTCTACAAAAAACACCGATAGTTCCACGATATACAAACTAACAATCAGACTTGTGGACTATTTGAATTTGAAGGGGCTCGTGTCATATAACCAAATTGAAATAATAAACTCAATAACTTATCTTTCTATGAATAAAATCATTTAGCATTTGTCGAATTAGCATTGTCGAATTAATGAATAAATTAATTAAAACAAGCTTAACATTGCCGAAATAGTTTTCCTTTTTACATATGTTGGTGGACAAAAAAACAAAAAAAAACAGTACTGGTGTATATTACACAGGCTGGTGGACAAAAGTATGAAAAAAATAGCATTGTTGAATTAGTTTTCTTTAAAAGAGTCAGTTCTCGACTTAGCCAGTTTTTGGATCGCAGGTTCTCGACTTAGGCAGTTTTTGGATCACGGGTTCTTGGGTTGGGGAACTGAAAATTGGGCTTTTGTTGTTCTTTTTATCACTCCAGGAAACTCTCCTAGGCTATAAGTTAGAGATGCCTGGTAACTTAATCTTTTTGGAAACTATTTTCTCAATAATAGGTGTGGGTTTGGATCAAGATGAATATCTTAATCTCGGGATTGTATCTTCAAGACAGTCTAACTATATTCATGCAATACAAGGCCTTCAAGAGCTATTTATCAGATAGATTTGTATAACAAATGGATAAGAAAACCAATCGGTTAACCAAAACATACATAAACCATATATATGATGGGTCAACAAACTAGCCAAAGATGCTTATGATTCTTGCTTAACAATCAAAAGTAAGATGATAGTTACCATAGGACCATTAAACTAGAGACAAAAGAACGAATTCCACTCATATGCATAGACAATGATGAAGGAGGGTCTAACAACAACAAATGAAAGAATCTTGCAAGCTTGATATATTAAAGAAAATGTATTTCATACAAAAATAGTAGAATATAGAACTCAAAATCGAACCTCTAGTTCATCTTTTGTCTTCATCTTTATAGCTTTACAATACAGTTTTTAGATCCTAAAATAATGGATCAGATATACTAAAGATAGAAAGTCAAAAATAAATTGCAAAAGATAAGGAATGATCCTCAAAATGAAGTCAATCCCACATATGATAGTAGTAGAGTCCTGATGTAGTGCAGACTAGCCTCCCAAGGCTATTTGATGACTCTTCCAAAAGATAGAATTCGATTTTGCTGAGTTGTGCCAAAACCCTAATTTGTTGCCACCAAAATAGGTATCAAAACTGATTTGAACACCTCTTTTTATCTTTATGAATAAAAAACGGGCATTTAATTTGACTCTATAATTCAACATCTATCCATTAAAAGTGGTTTCAAGTGATTCAGATCAGTAAAACTTCAATCTGGGCATTTTTTCAACAAATCTGGCAGTGACAAGCTTTCAGTGGTTAACACTGGAAAAAACTGGGTGCTTTAACCACCAAAAGCTCTGCTTTCGGTGGTTAAGGAAGGGAAAATTTAGACATGTTAACCACCGAAAGCTATAACTTTTGAAAAACGGATTTGTAGCGAATTAATTTGCATGAGAATCGCAATGACTCGGATTCTGTGAGATAGAGATGAGAAATAACAACAAACTAAGATTTGATTCCTAAATCAAAGGGATTCCAAATGGAAAATCATCATGGTGATATCTCTTGGAACTTGGTTTTATGAAAGTCACGTGAAACAAAAGAGTTAATCATAATCAAATTGATAATGAATTTATGTATATGCAAGGTGTTGATTTGTTTCACTTGATGCATTAGGTTTTGACATGTGGACTCAATTTGTCGACTTGGTTGTATGCGATCAACTAGAGGACATGTTGATGAGGATATCCATCGAAATGATTCAATGAGTTAAATGTGGTAGTGAAGATCAAATTTATATCCAGCAGAAAAGATATTATGTAAAATCTTTGACATCTGCGATCTCAAGATCTGATGCTCTAAAATCAGCTCAGTGAAAGATTGATGACTTTAATTCTGGCAGCTTGGCGATGGGGAACTTCAACGTTACAACTCAATAAAAATTATCTTTGTTCGGGGCTCTTCCTCATGATCTGATGCCTTCCATTAAAACCTTTCAAACACTTATAAATCCAGTTGTGCATGCATTTATCGAACCTATGCATTTACAAAATTTGCCAACCTGAGTATTTTGAAATTTCACATTTCTGAATACGCTACCTGATCTTATGGGGGATTGTTGACTGCCTTCCCAAGATCCAAATTCAGATACAAAAGCACCATTGGAAATATTAGGATGTGTAGTTTTCAATCGACTATTTGAGCATGTGAAACGGACTTTCCACAGCTAAGAAAAATTATTTTTCCCAAGGCAGGTTATTTCTAGAAAATCTGCACTTTCGGTGGTTAAACTAGACCCGAATTTAGCCTGTTAACTACTGAAAGATCTGCTTTCGTTGGTTAATGAGCGCTTTTCAGGCCTGCCTAAACCACCAAAACCTAATATTCTCTCTTTTTCTTGAGAAGACCAAATCCAATGCTTGTTCCAAGTTTATTTTCAGAAAGTAGACCATCAAACCCACCTAAAAAAATTTAGAAACAAATGTTTGGACCTCTTCCTATCACCTAAAATTTGACAAAATGACAGTGCTATTTTAGGAGATAACAATTCTTTTTCCTACAAATAGAACCGGGAGTTCCGCAATATACAAAATGACAATCAGACTTGTGGACTATTTGAATTCTAAGGGGCTCGTGTCCAAAAAATTTAAAATTCGCGAATTACTTTTCTTTACATAGGTTTTACATATGCTGATGGACAGAAGGGAAAAAGGTATAGAACTAATGTCTATTACATAGGGAGGTCTATAGAAGGACCAAATAAATAGCATTCTCGAATTAGGTTTCTTTAAAATAGGGGCTCCTCGACACAACAAATTTAAATTTATGAAATTATAGGTTCCTGGAGGCCATAAATTATTCATAGCAAATACGTAATTTTTTAAAGTAGATATTTACTTTTATACAGACAAAATATGTACTTTTATAAAGTATGGGGATGAGATTTTATAGAACAAGGACGGAGCCCTCATTCCATATTTGCACGGAGACATGATTGCATAGTTAGGCAGTTTTTGGATCATGGGTACTCAGGCTATCGAGCTGGAAATTGGGCTTCTTTTGTTCCATGGTCTAGAAACAACAACCAGAGTTATGTGATATAGAAATTCACAAGTAGGCTTGCAGACTATTTTTATTTTAAGGGCCTTTGTGCCAAACAATATGAAGGACATGTGGTAAAGATGCAATAAATGACATACTCTCTATATGTTTGAGTAGAAAGAAAGTAGTGAACACAAATTTATGACATTTATATAAATAAATAATAAAACGTGTTACATATTCGTGGAAATTTAAAGAAACATGTGTGTGTGTGTGTGTGTGTGTGTGTGAGAAATATGATATCTCAAATTTGAGTGAGTGATTTATGTCATACTTAATTTTGAAAATTACCAGGCAGGACAAAATATGCATTAGGAAAAAGAGAATTGAGATAAAATAAACATAATGACTTCACATTCAGCATAGCTGAAGATAAAATCTAGGAAGACATAAAAGCGGGAAAAAAACTAGCATTCCCAAATTAGAGCATGGACAAAACCCTCATTTCATACTTAGCCAGTTTTTGGACTGCGGGTTCTCGGGGTGGTGACCTGAAAATCGAGCTTCTATTGTTCCATGTCCTACAAATAACACCGAGAGTTCCGTGATATACAAATTGACATTGGGACCTGCGATCTATTTGAATTGTAAGGGGCTCGTGTCCCAAAAAATTAGCATTCGCGAATTAGTTTTGTTTGCATAGGTTTTACATATAGTGGTGGAAAAAACACAAAAAATAGTACCGATGTCTGTTACATAGGGCGGTGGACAAAATGAAAAAATAAATAGCATTCCTGAATTAGTTTTCTTTAAAATAGGGGCTCGTGGATACAAGAAATTGAAATGTATCAATAAATTATACATAGCAAATACGCAATTTTTTAAAGTAAATATTTACTTTTATACATAAGAAATATGTACTTTTAGAAAGTATGGGGATGAGATTTTATAGAGCATGCACAGAGGACTCATTCCATACTTGCCCGCAGCCCTGATTCCATACTTAGGAAGTTTTTGGATCGCGGGTTGTCGGGCTGGCAGGCTGAAAATTGGGCGTTTGTTGTTCCATGGCCTACAAAGACCACCCACAGTTCCGTGATATACAAATTGACAAGAAGAGTTGCGGACTATTTTAATTTTAAGAGCCTTGATGGAAAAATCATGAAGGACAGGTGGTAAAGATGTAAGAAATGACATACTCTCTATATACGTTCAAGTAGAAAAAAAGTAGTGAACACAATTTTATGACATTTATATAAAAAATAATGAAACGTGTTACATACTCCTGGAAATTTAAAGAAACATGTGTGTGTGTGTGTGTGTGTGTGTGTGAAATATGATATCTGAAATTTGAGTGAGTGATTTATGTCATACTTTATTTTCAAAATGACCAGGTCGGATAAAATATGCATAGGAAAAAAATACAATTGAGATAAAATAAACAGAATGACTTCACAGATAGCTAAAGATAAAAATATAGGAACACATAAATATAGGAGACAAAAGAATAGTTTTATTTGGAATATATGAAAAAAATAATATTTTGTTACATATCCCTGGAAATGTAAATGTGTTTGTCATATAGACTGGGATTGGGGCTCCCACATACCATAACATAAATATGTACAAGAAATAGGACTCTGGAAAGAAATAGGACTGTGGAAAGAAATTGGACATGGTAGAATGTAATACTTGAAAAGTAGAAATGGGAAGATCAGTTTTTGGGTATAAATATCTATTCAGAAAAGTTGGAATAACTGGATTGATAAACAAAGAACTATCACTATACACTTACAGGGATGGTACGTATACGTAATTTTGGTGTTTTCTTAGTCACGACTTTCCCTGTTGTTTTTTGTGGGTGGCTCGCTTGAATAACTGGATTGATAAACACAAGATTTATGCATTTCCCTGTTGGATTTCATCGGTGACCCACTTCAAGTTCTATTCAATATAGATTCTCAAGGGGGTGACGTTGATGTCATTGCGGATTTTAATGCTAAAAACTTCATTTTCTAATGCTCTTAGATCAATTGAAAGTTTACAAAGATATTCATGAATGTCTCCATTCTGTACCAAATACCGGACTAGCCAGTTGTGCACCTCTTCTTCATGATATTCAACAATCCTGTAAAAATTTTCTAAAGACAAGGCCTTCTATATATCAACTTGTTTATCAAAATCTTGTTTGGTTAACACAAACGAGTTGAGGATTAAGTTGGGGTCCTGGAATCCATTTATCTTCCCTGCTAAGTCTATTTTGTTGATATTTGTGAATAATGCTTCTTTCTTTGATATTTCTGTTGGAAGATTGATTGTTGTCATTGACGTCAACCCTAGTCATGGGTTTTGGACCGCAAGATTGATGAAGGTATTTGGACATGAAGGAAAATGCACATGCAGATACAACATCCATGGATGGATAGTATACATCATGCTGTTTCCGGTGGTATGTGTACATACAACATCCATGGATGGATAGTATACATCATGCTGCTTCCGATAGTATGTGGTGGCATCACACATGGACCTCATGGTTGAGGAGAAATGAATTTTGAAGATGACAAAGGAATTGAAAAGGAAGTACATGTAGGCCCCAAAATAATTAAAGAAAATAATTACAAAATAAGAAAGTGTCAGTCGGCCCTAATGTTAAAAGGAAGTGGATACAAATGGTATAAAATAAATATCATTATACATTCATTTGATACAAGCCTAATTTCAGAGGAAGAATAAGTAAAGAAGGTCGCATTTCAAGGAGGATGAAGTCTTTGGTGATGCGGGTTCTAAGGTATGTGTTATTTTCAGGTCATCTTACTATTTTTGCTACAAATTTTTCTTCTAGAACGATTCAGATGGTGAACATCTATGGTATTGAGAACATTACATCAATGTACCTCTGGTAAAAATTTCAGCCTTGATCTGCTATAATTATGGAGATACACTCAGGAATATAGGGTTTGTGACCGCCTTGAAACTAGTCAATAAACAAATGTTCCGGTAAAACAGTCATAACTTTTCATAAAGACTCCAAATGTAAAGTGGGACCACTCCATTAGAAAGAGTACCGATTGTAGTTTCTTGTGTGCCAGTTTCAATCAGATGTTAAATATTGAGCGGGAGGCATGTTGGTCTTCCTAACGCACTGCACTAACAAAGTTTTATTATCTCTCATATTCTTGGGTGGAAGGAAGGGGCAAGGGATAGAGAGTTCAACAACATATATTGATATTGAGTATTGTATCTTCCTCTTGAGGTTTATCCTCCCTTACATTTGGAAGCTGTATCTAACTTTTAAAATTGCTCCCAACAAAGTTCCAAATATCATTCCCAGCATGGTGTATCAGGGTGTATTGGTGTAATCCTTATACTATTGTTCATTTCCTCTCATTGGATATAATTGAATGGTTTATGGTTGCCAAAAAGGGTTTTGAATTGTACTTGATACTCGATTCACCCCCTCTCAAGATCAACAATTGGTATCAGAGCTGGTTACCTCAAGACACTTTAACCACTGGAAGGAAGATCCTATGTTAAATGGAAGGAAACATTCCAAATGGGATTCCACCATTTGATGGAAGCAATTTTGAATACTGGAAAAATAGAATTGAAAATTACTTGAAATCTCTTGGGGCAGATGTTTGATCTCAGTTGTTTCCGGATAATAAGCCAAGAAAAACCAAAGACTCAAATGTGAAGGAAGCAAAGGAACAACAAATCAGTAATAGATACCATCCGGATGGATTGACAGATTCAAAGGAAATCCAAGGCAGGATCATGTGCATCAGCAAAATATCTTGGGACAAGCTACAAGAACTTTATGCAAGGGAAGAAGTGGAAGAATAAGAAGAAGTTGAAGAAGATTACAACATCTCGTGATTTCAAAGAAGAAAATAGAGGTCGCATTTCTTTGCTTCAATTGTGAAGGAGTAGGTCATCAGTTGAATTTGAATTCCCTCATCCAAGGATTGAAAGAAGTGACACTCAAGAAGAAAAGTCCAATGAAGAAGAAGAAAATCATAAAGAAAAAAATTATTCGACAAGAAGATGAGAATCTTAAAAAATTGAAGCATACGTTGAGATTGAAAATAGCAAGCTCAAAGACACTAAAGAAAAAACTAAGAAGTGAATTGGCTAGTCAGGAAAAAGACAATTGTAAGCTTAAAGAAACAATTAGAAGACCTTCTAAACTGAGAGAAGAAACCATTTCGGAAAAACTCTACTTGAAGAAGAAGAAAGAAGAATAGCAGTAGTAAAGAAGGTCCAAATGATAAAGAAAGAAGAAGACAGAGAAACTCTTGAACAAGAAGTTGTCTCATTGAGGAAGAGCTTAAGAAACTCCTCAAGCTGCAAAAGACTTAACACATCTTGATGCATGGGTGAAACTTAATACAAAGAAGCAAGATGCAAATACCAACAAGCGTTTGGAAGAAAGAGCTACACAGTTAGTTGATGAGAAGTGGACCAGATACCAGAAAGAAGGAATGATTTCAAAGGAGATGAATATCCAAGGCCTCCTACCTTCGTAAATCAAAGAAGTCTACTATACAAAGATGAAGGAAAATACAAAAGAATAGATCATGAACCCGTGACACTACATCGCTAGTTCACTTTAATCTTAAGGTATCAAAATGTTCTCTTTGGTCAGCTGTTATACTTGCAAAAATTTTGGACATAAGGCAACAAAATGTAATCAATGAAACAACACGCAAGAAACATGAATGCGTAAACAGTAATATGAAATAATCATGATCGTCAACAAAGTTATAATTCATTTTACCCGCTGATTTGGACAAAATATTGTATGCTACAAATCAAATTATCTCATCGCCAAATCACCTAGATTGCGATATATGAATGAAGATGCCTATGCCAACCACTGTGATGGAGAAGGAAAGAGATCCAAACAATGAATATTGTCGAATAGCATTGACCAAAATGTAGCATATTAGCATGAAATACATGACGCTGGTTGTTCTTCACACATGATCGGGATCAAGAGGCACCATCACTTTGAAGAGAAAGGGTGGCAATGTTGTATTCGGAGATGACTACTGGCTGCCAAAATACTTGAGAAGGTGTAGTAGAGCTTGAAGAAAAATGTAAAAGCAAAGAATGTTCCATTGGTTGAAGACTTGAATCATAATCTACTAAGTGTTAGTAAAATGTGTGATCAAGGATACACCTATCGCCGGACTCCAAAAATGTAAAATCGAGAAAATAACTCAGAAGATTGGTTGCAACCTAAACAAGAAGACCGAACAACATATACATCCCAGACATAAAGAAGAGAGAGACGTACACAATAAAAGGATTCTAAGGAAGAAAATGTCCCAAAGACCAAAAATAAGGGTGAAGCATTATTGAGTGCCACATGTTCCGTGGGGCAGCACCAAAGAAGAAGGTTACCTTTTTCCATTAAACTCGTGGGGAGAAGCTTACACCTTTTCCATTGATGTCAGCGGGGAGATAAATTGGGATCATGATCATAGGGGAAGCATGAGTGTTGCCATCAATGATAAAGGGGGAGATTGTTGAACATTGATTGTTGTCATTGATGTCAACCCTAGTCATGGGCCTTTGGACCGCATTGATGAAGGTATTTGGACATGAGGAAAACCACATGAAGATACAACATCCATGGATGGATAGTATACATCATGCCATTTCGTGGTATGTGGCATGTCACATGGATCCTCATGGTTGAGGAGAAATGAATTTTCGAAGATGACAAAGGAATTGAAAAGGAAGTACATGTAGGGCCCCTCGAAAATAATTACAAAATAAGAAAGTGTCAGCCCGGCCCCTAATGTTAAAAGGAAGTGACATAAATGGTATAAATAAATATCAATATACATTTCATTTGATAAGTCGAATTTCAGAGGAAGAAGAAGCAAAGAAGGTTGGATTTCAAGGGACGAAGTCTTTTGGTGATGTGTCTTAAGGTATGTTATTTTCGTGTCATCTACCATTTTTGCTATAACATTTTTCTAGAATGATTCATATGGTGAAATCGCTATGGTATTGATAAGACATACTGCACCTCTCCGGGTAACTTCAGCTCTGATTCGCTATAATTATGGAGATACACCTGTGGAATATAGGTTTGTGACCAGTCCTAAAACTAGTCAATAAACAGTGTTCCGGTAAAAAGTCATAACTTTTTCATATTGCACTAAATGTGTAGTGGACCCACTTCCATTGGAAAGAGTACAACCTGTAGTTTCTTGTGTGCAAGTTTCAAAATCAGATGTTAAATATTGAGCTGGCATGTTGTACAAGTTGGGTCTCTGAATCGCACTGTGAATTGAATAAAGTTTTATTATCTCCCCTTATATATTCTTGGGTGGAAGGAAGGGCGATATAGAGTTCAAATATCTCTTTATATATTGGAGGATTGTATAGTTCCTCTTTGAGGTTTATCCTCCCTTTACATTTGAAGCTAGAAGCACCTTTGGAAGTCATTACTTCCCTTGAACAAAACTATTGATTATTTCCTCTCATATATTGTGCATGGTGTATTGTGGTGTATTGGTGTAACTCTTATACTATTGTTCATTTCTCATTGGATATAATTGAATGGTTTAAGTATAAGTTGAAAAAGGTTTTTAAATTGTACTTGATACTGATTCACCCCCCTCTCAGTATCAACAATTTCTTGCTCACATGATTGGACGATGACATACATGTTCTTCACTTTCTCTTTCTAGCATGCTTCTAATTGAGTGAGTTGTTTATTGGATGGGAGATCATGTTGTCTTCTTCTCATCTCTGGCATGTTGTTGACATGAAAGGAAAAAGGAATGAACGTGTGCACATGGAAATTTTCTTATTTTTTTAAATCTGTCTGCAGAAGTACGAGCAAGTTATGTGCCCTGATCTCTAGGGAATCCATATTATGTGATGCTTCCCAGGCCTTAGTAATGACTTCCATTATTTTGTTGATATTTTTCTCCACATATCCTCTAAAAGATGCAAGGAAGCTGGAGGACCCCTTCAGTTTTGTTCCAGGGGTGCACGTAGTCACAGGCGTGGCTATTTTCAAAGAACTGGAAAGTAATGGCATAGGAAACAAAGCTTCCTCTAATTCCTTAATCCGGTTCTTTATTCTGGTATTTTCGACTTCAAGGACTCCAACGAAATTATGAAGAGCATCTCTGGTTGCTATGTGAAGTTGAGAGATTTTGGATGCATGCATATTGGCAAGGTGAAGTTCTGAACGATGTTTTGTTTTCTTATTTTTACATCTCTTTTTTCAATGATTAATTTTTTTGATTTGGTTTCAAAAACAACACTTTGGAATACAAAGGATTCATCTTCATCAAAAATTTCAGTATCAACCATGCCCATTGAGAAGGCATGCTGAACTGGGTCTCCGAGCTGATCAAGGCTGCAGAATATGCTTTCCAGATCAGCGTCAAGATCCATGTTTTCACTATAAATTTTAGGCTCCTCCGCCTCCCCTACAATTCTTTTTCCCTTCTTCGGGAAGCTGGTGAGGAATATGTTGATTGTATCTCTACAAAATTGTTGTGGAGCTGCTGCGAGTAGTTTATGGAAACATTGTTTTGCTCCAGACACTGCTTGAAATGAAGAAATTGAGGGGACAATATAACCCCACGGAAACATTGCTTCAATGCGTGCGAATGAAAAAGCTCCTCATTAATGACAATATCTATGCGTGATGTATGGTGACCTGTTAGAAGTAAAGCTTAATTATTTCATACTAAGAAGTGAGAAGGTGGCATTTACAGTGAAGAACATTTAAGGATTGGAGGTTTCGTGAACGAACCAACCTGGCGGCGTGCGAATGACATTCCATGGTATTTGAAATTAATACTGGGAATATATTGGGGGTTTCATGGAGGAAGCAAGCTGGCGGCGTGTGAATAACAATCCATGGCATTTCAAATTAATACAGGGAAGGGATAAGAAAAGTCTTCGCAAAAAATTGCATTGATGGCAGAACTTCTCGAGCCTTGAGCGCATCAATGACAGCTTAGATGGTGCCTGCACGATGACCTATTAGCATTAAATATTTAGAATTAAGACACACACACACACACACACACACATATATAAACACTATTTCTTATTATGCACACGTGCGAAGGTGACGGGCACGGAGAAGACCAAGCAAGGAAGGAATGGCCAAGTCTAAAAGTGCATGGTGAAATCAGGCCGACTCCCAGTGCATATTTCATAATTCATGTGGAACACCAACTACAAATATGGCATTCCATACTTGGCCTCTTTCGGGATCGTAGGTTCTAGGGCATGCAGGCTCAAAAAAAGGCCTCTGTTGTTCGATGTTTTACAAATAGCACACACAATTCCACGATTTACAAATAGACAAGCAAAATTCTGGGGTAGCTGACATTTTATAGACCATCCACAGTTTCTGTATCGTTGGTTCTCGGGCTGGCGGGGTAAAAAATTGGGTTCTATTGTTCGATTCCTTAGAAATAGCTTATGATAATAAATTTACAAGTGGATTTGCGGGCTGGATGGCTCAATATTCTACTCCAGGGTTGGCGGGCTCCCAAAAATGAGGAATACATACCAAATATGCACAAATCCCTTATTTCATAGCTAGCCAGTTATTTGGATTGCGGACTTGCGGGCTGTACATTAGGTCGATTTCCGCCATATAGAAATTGTGTTCTCAGGCTGGTGAGCTCAAAATTGCCTAAGAAAACCAAAGGGTTCTGTGCGACTCCCAGTGCATATTTCATAATTCATGTGCGACACCAACTCTGTGGTTACCAGATCAATGTGTGTAGAAACGAGGCAAAACTAAATATGTACCTTCATAAAGTATGGACATGAGATTTTATAGACCATGTATCGATATCGCATTTCATACTTGTGGGTTCTCAGGCGGGAGGGGTCAAAAAATAGGCCTCTATTGTTCTATGTTCTACAAATAGCACATACAGTTCTGCGATATACAAATTGACAAGCGGACTTGCGGGGTGGCTGAGATTTCATAGACCATGTACAGTTTTTGGAGCGTGGGTTCTCAGGCTGGCGAGGTTAAAAATGGGCCTCTATTGTTCGGTCCCTTACAAATAGTTTATGATAATAAGTTGACAAGAAGATTTGCGGGTTGGAGGCCTCAACATTTCTCAATTGACAAGTGGGTTTACGAGCTGGTCGGTTGAACATTTTACTTCTACTTATTTGAGCGATATACAAATTAATAGACTCCAAGGTTAGCAGGATCCCAGAACCTTATTCCATATTTAGCCACTTATTTGGATCCTGCACTTGCGGGCTGTAGACTATGCCTCTAATGTTCCATGTCCTGCAAATAACACTCATAGTTGGGCGATATACAAATTGACAGGTGGACTTGCGGGCTAGCTGGCTCAACATTTCATTTATGTTGGATGGCATACGTGCAGAGTAGCGGCCTCTAGGTGTAAAAATAAAAAATAAAATAAAACATAGTTGCAAACAAGTTTGACAAATACAGAGAAAGAAAATGAAAATTTGTTGACTATGGAACACGGGCAGAAAAAGAATGCACCTTTGCATGGATTTGTCTACATCTCTAGGTAGGAGTTCTTTGCGCCATCTAGTTTTCCTATTTGTTAGTATCAACAAAAGCACAAAACAAAAGGAATATGAACATAAGTTTAGATGTTAAGAAAAAGGAAACTACTATGTACATATAC
Organism: Picea sitchensis; assembly: GCA_010110895.2. Classification (NCBI taxonomy): domain Eukaryota; kingdom Viridiplantae; phylum Streptophyta; class Pinopsida; order Pinales; family Pinaceae; genus Picea; species Picea sitchensis. The sequence goes on along the minus strand of SNQJ01S0022123.1, from coordinate 23,756 downwards.
AAAAAAGAAAATAGAATAAGATGAATGGAGTCAGAAATAGTTTTTGGGAGGATGTATCTTTTTTTCTTTTTTGGCACAATGTATATTTTATAATAGGAGTTGAAGACCATCTGTATGCTCACCAAAACGATATGTGTACAAATCAGGGATACAGATATGCTTTGAAACATAGAAATATGAGTTTGCAATAAGTTTGATGTATATGTCATAATTCAAGTGCAATACCAATTGTATCGTGATCAGACCAATATGTGTCTAAGACAAATATACAATATTCAGCAATGGTCACATTGGACCAGACATGGTCAATAAGTGTGTTTTACAAATGGCCTATGTTGTTCAAAAGAAAGTGGAGACTTTATTTGCACATGTAGTTTTCCAATTCTTTTGTTCTACCAGTATTTTGTAGCATGTCAATATTGAAGTCTCCTACAAGTACAATGGGGTCGTTCATATGGAAATGGCCCAATGCATTGGAAATAACGTGCACTATGTTGGAGAATGTTGCATGGGGAGCAACATACAGATTCAATATCGCAACTTTTGTTTCATGGAAAAAAAAATTGCAAGCACCAATTCAACATTCTTTTCTTCGATATGTATATGGTCCAAAATTGGTACATGTTTTTTCACCATTATCATCACCTAATGTAACTTGATATGCAATTGTGATTTGGGAATTGTTTGTTCTTCATGCATAATGCCATGTGTGTTTCCTGCAAGAACAGAATATCGGATTGCATTAAATCATAGTCATTTAGTATATCATCCATGTGTGCATTTAAGTTGTGTGTGTTAAGCGAGAGAATTGATACATATGAATTTGTTTGTATGGATTGGTAATCATAATGCACTTGCCATTTTGTGGTGGTCCTGAGTCATTCCATTTCAATATCAAATTTCTATTTCACTTTGAAGTTATCTTTTGTGAGAGGACTTAGTAAATACAACAAGTCTATGCTTATGACACGGGACAGTGTTGTGTATACAAGTCCATGTATCCGAATTCCAGCAGGTTGAAATGCAACATTATCAAGTGTTACTCCTTGTGATCTGTGGACTGTACGTGCACATGCAAGTTTAATCGGAAACTATTTTCGAATCTTCAGTCGACCTGTCTTTGTTGATGTCGACACTGGCTTCGATATTCTCAAAATAGGTGTCCAATCACTTCCATTGTTTGAATTATATAGATAAGACAATTTGCTTGCTTGTCACTTGCCTATATGCGGTTCATGGAACTTAATCCAAAGGACATCCACCTTTTTTGTCTCTGTATAGTCTTTTAGTATTCCATATACACCATTCACCAAGCCATCCTGTGAATCATAGTTGCAGGCATATATTTCAACCAACATTTCTAATTTGAGGATAAGATGCAAAGGTAAAGTGGTTGAATGTTCATGATGTGGCACATTTCCATGGTTGTCTTCTTCCAGGTCAATGTAATTGATGATGATATCATCGCTAGGCATGAGCGACAGCATGTGGTTGTTATTCTTTGTGACATCCTTATTTATGTAGAACAGGTAAGGGAACGTTGGGTCTGTTGGTGCAGGCCGTAAGAACCTCAAATTGATATAGGTCAAGTCATCATATGTTTGGTTGTTTGTGGGCATTCTATTCAGAATTGCAATGAATGTTTCATATGTATGGCGCATTGTAATATGCAACTCAAAGCATTTAATATTGTCTCTCTAGAAGTCATGGGTGAGTGTTTCCATGTTAACAGTAGGTTGTTCAAATATCAAAGAATCTTGGATGGGTTGTGCCTGGTAAAGATCCCCATAGAATATCATGTCAATTTTTCCAAAGTATTTCATCTGCACATGTTATATGCTTCTTAGTCGGTTTTCAATGGAATACAAGAACCGACTTCCAATCAAATATGCTTCATCTATAAAAACAAGTTTGAGTTCGTCATAAATCTTAGATAATGCATCCAACATTTTCTTGCTAAGTGGAAGAAAATGTGACTTGTTAAAAGGCATTAAAAATGCAGAGTGGACTGTTGTTCCACCAGCATTGTATGCATCTTTTCCTGTGTATGCAACTATTAATCCCTTTGGGTTCATAGGATTAGAGGAATTGTTTGAATCATAGATTTGTATAAGAATTTGGAACAATGCTTTCGCTATGAATGTCTTGCCTTTTCCTGCTCCGCCTGTAAGGAACAGGTGCACAAGACTATTCATGTTCAAGAGTTTTTTAAGAGAAATGTCCTTTAGAATTGTTTGTTGTTCACGATTCAACAAACGTCTTATTATGTGGTATTCATTATTTTCAATTAGGAAAGGATGTTTTGTAACTTGAAAGCCAAGATTGATACATTTTTCACCTCCAGTCTCTAGAGGACGAGGCAAATTTGCTTGTAAGTCATAGGACTTCGAAGGAGTTCTGGTTGTTTTTGGGTTTCTGAATCTCTAGCTCATGATCGTCAGGGTTTTCTAGCTCATTAAGTGAAACTTCTATATTGCCCCATGTTGGATTAACATTGTAGGTAAATCTAGCTTCATTGATGTGCACTATAGTCTCAGACGCAACATACGCAGCCTCCCATGTAGAGAATTTATGTATTAATGTGTCTTCATTTTCATCGAACGGAAGGTACAACAACAGTTTTTCTCTACAATAGTTTTCATAGTCACAATGTTTATTGTATTTGAAAAACCATATCACAGAGGGTTTTTTTCTTTTTGATATGGGTGCACCATTTTTTTTGTAATGCGATACGAATTTTGCTAAGCAGATATGCCTAATAGGAGATGGACGTTGGACGTAATAATCAATAATAGAACGACATACCATGTCCTCTGAATTGCCAGGCTCTTGTTGCAGCAATACTGGTGGTTTAAGCACAAATGTGTGTTTTTCAAGTGGAGATGTGTTTATGAAGACACATTTTCTTCAAGTACAAGTGAGAGGCAAGGAAAGTGCAATGTGAACTGCTTGGTAAGAAGACATTTGTTGAAGATTAAGCAATCTATTTCCAAGTGTGCATATCATTTGTATGGCATCAATATGACTTTTTTCATGCTCTTTGTGTATTCTTTTGAATGCACTTGTCATAGATTTGTCAATCTTCTTCATATATGAGGTATAGTACGAAGCTGCAGCATATGCATCCAGGACGTACTGCGCATCTGTATTTTCTTTCCACATAACTGACATGTCTTTCGAGAAACTGTTGTTCCAAATATGGGAGAGTTTTCGTTTAAGGAAAAGTGTTGGTTGCCTAAGGGTACATTGTATGGCTTGGATGTACTCATCTTCTGTAAGATTTACCTGTGTCAAGAAGGCATCAAAGCTCATCATTTCGTCAAATCCTTCTTGTTCTAGAAATGTGAACAAGGATTTAGATTTCTCAACAACAACATTGTCCTCTAAACTAAATGGTTCTATGATTATTGTAGCTCTCATTGGCGGCAAGGGAAAGTTGTATCTGTAATGCGATTTTTTTCGTTTTCTAAAACTTCTTGTATGGTAATGTCTATGGACTTTCACAAGTTCAAATCCAAATGATCTATGTTGCATGTTATGTATGTATCCAAAAACAAATCAATTTCTGAATTGTTATCACTTCCATAGACTGGTCTACCCTCTATCCACAACAGTGCATGGTCATGTTCATTTCCCCTATTCTGGAATTCAGTCACAAAAAAGTAGTCTGATATTTTTTTGAAAAATGTTTCATCGTGGCATATCAATTGTCTCAAATAATTTATTCTATGTCTATAGTAGCGAGTACATGTCACCAGGTCTTTTCTTATGAGGTAGTCAATGTCGTTATTTTCCAATGTATCACTCTTTTTTTTATGTTTCTTGTTCCTATGCAGGTCAGATACGACAGCCGCCAATGGATCCCAACAATTCTCTGCACTTGTAAATGGGACGAAAAATGTTGGTGGGCCCAATTGACAGATCATTGCAAAAATATTTTTTTTCTTTTGTTGCAAATAGTCAGGAGAGGTGCAGATGTTTTTGAAATCTATGTATCCAATATCAGATTTCAAAATTTTTTCTAGGTTTACTTTGTAATTCACATCCTTGGCCAAAAAATTTCTTCCTTGTAACTAGCCTTTTCTTATTCGGACCCACATGCAGGACAAAACTTGCTCTATTATTATGCGCATTGTTTTGAAAAACAAATTTGTTATGTGACAGGAGAAGTAACCGCTTGAATGTAGCAACTCCCATCAGACTATTTTATGATAACTGAATCGTTCTGTAATATCAGCGCCACATGTATCTCCATAGAAGAGTGTTGGAAAGTTCATTTCCTCAGCGAATTTTTCCTTGAATATTCCAAGTGGACGCTGCCCCTCGGCAGGTGAAATTTTGACAATTTTTTCTTGCAAGTCATGAATGCACTATGAATCACTGAATCCATGCACCAATGTTTTAGCAGGTGTTTCATTCTTAGATTCATCACTTGCATCAAAATCAGTAGGATTTTTGAGAGTTTATGCAGAGTTTCCATGTTCTTCTGTGAGAACACTGTTCCAGCTGCCATTTATACAAATGTTCTCTGCTTTGTACAGGGCCCTAGAACATAATTCCTTTAATGCCTTCGTAACAACATGTGCATGCACTTTGCCTGTCTGATAGGCATTTTTGTATTGCAAGCATCTTTTCAGAGCCACAACGATTGTAATTGTACTGTTAATGAATTGTGGCAACACTTTTTGCACAACATCTAGTTGAATAGGCACATTAATAATTGATCTCGTTAAGCCCATCTGGGGTCGTTTATAGCCCCAAGGTCTAATTTGAGCAAATGCAATTCGCAGAGACACAAGTCTCTCCTCAATTTTTGTGAGTGCACTTACATCTTCTAGTGGTGTATTACAACTTATTCGGTCAGGGGTTGCAAATTGTGGAAATTTTCCATTTTCAAGTGATCATTTGCATGGAAGACAAACTTTCTCACTAGAAAATGGTTTATCGTGCGCTGTCAAGTGGAGGTATTATGCTTGAAAATCAAGCGTGAAAGACTTACTATTTTTTTTAAAATTCAATTGTTCACAAATTGCACATGCAATGGAAGGAGTGTCTTTCATTTGCTTCATGTAGGTATGTCTTGCATTTTTCTTTCGCAGGAAGTAAGGGTAGAAACTGTTTCCTGGTTTTCATTACTACTACTGCATGGTGTTGCTTGTAGACCACGAACTCGCATAGTTGCATGACCATTCTGGGATATGTGATTGCACCCATTTATGTTCTATTTTACACGAACAAATTTCTTTACATTGTCATATGCCAGTTTCTCTCTAAAAGGAAGTGTAGCAATGCATTTTTTTCTCTCGCGCAGGACCTTTTTCAAGTTGTGGTAACTTATTCTATGTTTCTTACCCAAGGGCAGAATGAGCTAGTGGGAACTGGGATGAATTTCACTCTCACCCAGCTTCTGAATAACTACTTTACGGTTTTTTTTCAAGGCCTCTATGGCCTTATCACAAGCTGGATGAATTTGACGAATAATTTTTTTAAATTGTGATAACTTAGTCTACGTTTTTTTTTTAAGCCCTATATGGCCTCATCACAAATGACATGAATTTTATGCATGTTTTTTTTGTTCATCCCCTGTCTTCCCATATTGCAACCGACAAGAGTTTCATTTTCACTAAAAAACATTCCATGCCTATGCAGATTTGATGTCGTTTGGGTGGCATCGATATTCAACCCTGAACTACTGATATGTGCAAGCAAAGGTTCATAATGGATATGTGTTGTATATGTTTTCAAGGAGAGGATGTCAATTGTTCGATTGTAATTTGAATCAGTAACCCAGGAATGGACAGTGCCATCTGGCAAGGGCGACCACACCTGGATATTCACCCAAAATATCATTGACAACCATTGAAAATAGAATGTGCAACCCTCCATATTCCCTTTTTCATATGGAAGCGCCATGTTCACAAGGTATTCCTGCCAACTTCCAACTGTCGGCATATTTTCTACAAGATATAGGCAAAGGTGTTGATGCAAACACCTAAAAGCATGTTGGTTGATGCCTATAATCCCATTGCAAAAGGATTGTACAACGTAAATCCACAACGAATGAACATCGAACTCCACTGCCACCAAACAACAAATTGCATTGAACAGACTATCTCCATAGCTAGACACAACATTTGTTTCCAGCTGTAAACCATGGAAATCCATGCCATGTAAAATTCGTTTCCATTGCGATTGAAGTTATTTGCAAATAACGGACAAGTAAATACGATAACCTTCTATATTTCATTTGAACATTTTTTTGTACAGTAGTGGTCCATAATGGCCACTGAGAGCATTGGCATCATGGAATAATATGCAATATGGATTGTTAGATGCAATTTTGTTGAATAGTAGATATCTTGTTTTTCTTGTCAATGACCATATGCCAATTGTTATATTCAGCTATTTAGATAGCCACCATATACAAAATGTATCTCCCCAAAGTCCCCTCTCATGCGCAGGCAGAATCGGAAATGCATACAACCACATCCTTGAAAAATACGTAGCGACGTCATGTATTCCATGCAACTGCCGAAGAAAATCAGATTCCAGTTCATATTCATAGGACTGCAAAGCCTCGGCATCACCATTTTTAAAACAGGTCAAGAAATAATCTATCAATCCATTGCGCAGCTCGGTCGACGAATAGAGAAAATGCAATAGAACCTGGAATGTATCGAAAAGGCA
>SNQJ01S0022122.1:35006-67573 GCA_010110895.2 Picea sitchensis | reverse complement strand
GCAACGAATACCAAGGTGAAATTCAAAATCAAAAGAAAAAAAGGTTTGCTGGCTTGTCCAGCTGTACAATTCTTTTCCTCCTCGCGCTGGTTCATACGATGAATTTTGAATGTTGCGGATGCTCCTGCATCACAAACTTAAGGAGGCTATGTTTATAACTAATGTCCTAGCCACACCTTAATTTACGAAAACAATTATTGTGGAGTGTGATTCCTCGAGCCATGGAATTGGTACAATTTCAATACAAGAAGGAAGGCCCATTTCAGTTGAAAGAATCCAAATTAAAGGAAAAACCTTACTCAAACCCATTTATGAAAAATAAATGTTCGGAATACTACATGAAATTTGGTGATGACACCCATACCTAATAAGAAGACACTTCAATGTAAAAACAAGTCATGATACTTTGAATTAATTCTTCGAGCAACAAATATCTTCAAAAGATAAACAAAAATTGGTTAAAAATATGCTAGGTTAGGACTTTGAAATTATATACAAAAAAAGAAAACATAATTTTTTGGAAGATGCCATTATAAGTAAATAAGAAGAATGCAATAAATATCAATAGGTATGCAATATCATTCAATAACTAAAATAGGACCCCGGTTCATTTGATAATTTTTTATGGAATAATTATTTTTTATGGTATCATGATCACATATATTTATGTAAGATTTCTCTTGTAAAATAGAAGGTCCTTTTGGAATTCCACACTTCTCCTATAGGATGACATTCCATATTCTTGAAAAGGTACCACGGGATCAAGAAATAGTTTTTTTGGGAAGGACATAAAATTGATGTTCAAAATTTTGTTTCTGAATGTTTGGTTTTCCAAAATAATAAGGGAGAGACAATCAAAACTCTAGGTATCCTACAACAATTATCTATACCAAGTCAACAATGGGAAAATTTTTAAATGGATTTCATTACAGGTTTACCCAAATATTATCATCATCATAGTAGTGTATGGACTAACAAAGTATGCTGATTTTTTCTTTCTTTCTCATCCTTTTAAATTAGGTACAATAGTCGCAACATTCATGGAAATAGTTTAAAATCTACATTGAGTCCCCAAGATTATTGTAGGTGACGAAGATTCAATTTTCACTGGAAATTTTTGGACTGAATCATTTTCTTGTTTTGGTACACAATTGGCTCATAGATGATCTTATCACCCTCAATCCTGTGATAAAACTGATATTATGAATAAATTTCTAGAAGGATATATTCGTTGCTTTTCATATGATAAACAAAAACAATGGGTCAAGTGGTTTCCCTTGGTGGAATGGTGGTACAACAAATCCTTCCATAAATTATAAAAAAATTCCTCATGCTTGGAGATTTATGGATATCACCCTCCATCCATTACATCACCCTTTAAAGGGAATATGAATTTTCAATTGGTGGAGAACCACTTAGGGAACCAACAAGAGTTTCTCAAGCTATTTACGAACAATTTGGTTATGGCACAAAATAGGATGAAACAACAAGCAGATCAACATCACAGTGAAAGGGAGTTTGAAGTGGGGAATTGAGTATTTTTTAGGCTACAACTATATAAACATATGTCTCTCAAGAAACAAAAGAAGTAAAATAAATTAGAAGCCAAATATTATGTCCCATATAACATTTTTCAAAGGATTTGAGGTATGTTTTACAAATTGGAGCTTCCTCCATATTCACATGTACATCTAGTACTCCATGTTTATTTCCTAAATAAGGTAATAAACAACAAGATACTAATACTAAATATTTTACCAGAGATTAATAAATAAGGGGAAATCATACAAGAACCAGAAAGAATGATGGAAACAAGGATTACGAAGCTAAAATTCGAGCAATTACAGAGTACCTTGTCAAATGGAAGAACCTACTAGTGGAAGAGGACACCTAGGAAGATGATTTCTTCATGCAGAAACAACTATGATTAGTCAAGTGTTGAGGAAAACATTTGTTTGAATGGTATGGGCATGTTAAGACCTATAAAATCCCCATGATATGCGTAAAACCTCTCTATTAAGCACTAGATATTGAATTATTGCATTTATAGTGTTATAATTGTATGTTGGATAGAACTATTCATTGTACCCTTTATCTCCTACACACACGCACACACATACAAACACACACAAACACCAAGGAGACCTATAATTAAGATCATATTATATCATCTCATATTTTATTTTGAATTGGATATATTGTAAGAGGAGGTTTCCCCGTTGAAGTGGATTGGATTCATTGAATTTTTATCATTTTTAAGGCATTGGATCATAAAAGTATTTTAGTCGGGATGAATAGAGGATTGTCATAAAGATTCATTTTAGCATCACAATTTAATAATATTATGAGAAAAATATGTAAATTATATTCTATAACAAATAAGAACAATAATGATGATTTAGTGAATTTAGAACAATACCTAGTGTTGTTAGAGTTTTTAGATGTATTTTTAAAGGAGTTACCTAGATTACTACTTGAAAGAGAATTGGAGTTCACGATTGAACATAAATTATGAATGAAATCTATTGCAAAGGATCCTTACCATATAACAACTCTATATTTACAAGACATGTAGATGGAAATATAAGAACTTCTAGATTTGGATTCCTTGTTCTTGTTTGTTTTCCTTGATTCATGGTTGCACTAGTAACCAATTTCTACTTGATTAAAAAAATTTATTTTCCATTTCATCCACATTTAGAGTGAATTTATATTCAATTTTGTTTTTAATGAAATATTTAATTTCTCTTAGTTATTAAATGTAGTAATTTATATGCTCAATAAGTCAGTCAGCCATGCATTTTAAATTTTCACAAATTAATTAAAATGAACATTTTAAATAAAACATGTTTTTTCATGTTGAATCAATCATATTTCAATGTATACTTAAAACATTATAATTGACACCAAGGGTTCCATGATTATTGTTGGCATGTGCAAAACTAGGTTCAAGACCCTGGGTTCAAGTTACATAATCCAACAAAAGACTATAGACATCATCCCTTTTGGCATCACTTGCATGTAGGAGAAGTCTCACCTGAGGTACCTTTATGGGAACTGCAGGAACCAATATTCTGCAGTGGTGAGGGAAATATTGGAAACCTCTTATGTCATATCTACAGGATCATCTTGTGCACTAGACCCTTGTTACCATGAAATTGTTACTTAGTTATATATGCACATGTATCCATAGTTATGTTATTTATTGGTTAAACATACAGTCATTGTTACTACGCATTACTATATCATCATCAATATTAAATATCAACATAAGAACAACTTTAAAGGTAAACATATATTCACATTACAAACATGGATTGACATCTAAAAGAACAGTTCTACATAGGGTTATTGTGGTTCATCCAACTATGGGCTATATCCAAAAACAATCAAATTCTTTATTATATTTGAGAGACTTGGTTGTGCTCTACGCTACAATGGATTCTTAACATATAGTTCTCATTAAATACATATCTTCTTTACAATGTTATTTTATATGAATATATCGTTACCTATGTTTGTATTTATTTTTCTTTGGCCTTTGTTTTTCTCTTCATATCTCTATCTCTCTGACCTCACAACACCCTTTACATATCTATACATTATGATAAGGTTCTTTTCACACCTCATTTTGAGTTGGGTAAAACTCATGCTCGTATGGAAAAAACTCATTATGAGTTGGATACAACGCATACTCGGCTGGTTTTCCTAGATTTTGTGTTAGATGTTCTTTCTTGTCCCCCATATTTTCCTCTTTCCTCTATCTTATTTATTGATCTTCTTGATCTCCTTCCTTCACCCTTCCTATGCCTTTTCCCGATACCTCATCTATTATCATTGTTCCATAACCAAAATGCACTACCCAAAAATCCCCCAACTCTCACCTGTGCCCTGTCCCAAGCCACTTAGTCTTGTTGTGTCGCACTCATCCATGCCTTAGTAAATTTATGGAGGGTGTCCTTCACTTACTATATTGATGTTTTTAGTTCTTCTTCCTTATTGAATATTTCTTCCATTGTCTGTGTTGTGAAACTTGTAAGTTTTGCCTCAATGTCTTCCACCACTAGTGTCATAGTGATTTGCGTGATAGTTAGCTCTTCTAGTACCATAAGGAATTTTTCTTATTGTGGCTGTAATTTATGTTTGATATTCCTCTATTATTCCTTCATTTGTTCCACTACAATATATAATTTATTGTTAGCTAGGAGTGTTGTCATTCTTTCTGCTGGTGGTAGAGTATTTATGCACTCATTGGCCTGATGCACTTGTTCATGTGCAGTCCTTATGTTATCTTCCAGTTCTTGCAAATTTGGGTTGGTAGTAAGCTATATCCAAATGTGTGTGACTTCTTTGCACATATTTATGCATTCCTATTCCAAGATTTTGATCTTTACCACTGATTTCTAAGTCATCCTTTTATTTTTTTCTCTTTCTTCTAGCAGTGTCCCTAACAGTGTCTGCGGTTCTAGCTCGGTGGTATTGTTCCATATACCCTTGATGACTATTCTTATATTGGATGCCTGTTCATCTATTGTGCTCTCTATTACCAGTGGTACTTATTGGACTTCTTTTAATAAGTTCTCGACTGTCACTTGTATTTTCTCTATCAATCGTTCGACTTCATCATTTTCCTTCAAGGCGCTTCCATCATTTGCTTCTGCCTCTTCCATCTCTTTAAAATGATTTATCGGTCCTGACTTCTGACTATCTCTCCTATTTAAAGGATTTATCTTCCTTTCCTCCATCCTGGCTCTCCTCTTTAACTATGAGTTCCACTTATTTTTCTACTCTGTACTTTTCCTGTACTGCAGTGGCACATTTATTCTGTAGTTCCTTCTTCTCATATTATTCTTTATCTAATTCACTAGTTGTGGTCCCTGCTTGAAGATACAACTTCTATGTGATACCTTTATGAAAACCATTTAATAATTCCACAGGCATTTGTGACATGACTAGGTCTAGGTGACTTAGTTCTTGTAGCTTCTTTTGTACTTCGAGGTTGGGTAATACAATTTTCTCTACTAGGATATTAATCACTCTACTCTGTTTTTTCATTTGTTTTGATACTGCACTTTGTACTTCCTTTTTTATGCCTTCTTGGTGTTGATATTATGGTAGTTGCGGGAGGTATTTACCTCCACATGTAAACCTCGCAAGAATAGAATATTCTGGGAAGCAAGAAGAAACCCTAATTGATTGTTTAGTAACCGTAGAAGACAAGTCGTCTCAAGGGAAGGAATTGTATTAGGTTATCAGTCTCCAAGAGAATAAGTCAACTAAAGGAAATAATATATACTAAAGAATTAGTACCCAAAATGAGAAGTCAGCCTAGGTACTCTGCTAAATTTAGTATAAATACAGGAGGCTAGTCTTCATTCTGGCAGACATTCTCAAAACTGCAGAAGCAACACTTGTGCACACTGCAGTTGGCCACTTTGTGTGAAATTTTGGAGGAGAGTTGTCATTGCAGCTGTTGCATCTAGCAAATTTCGTTTTGGCTTGGACTATCTCTTGGTTATGGTTTGGACTATCTGATCAACTCTTGTTTGGTGTGCTATCCTTGGACAAAGGTGCACTACCCTTTTTTTGGCTATCTAGCCTAGGGTTTGCTTCCAGAATGATTCTCTATCAAGGTTAAGGTGCTCGGAGGGTGGCTTGGGCCTATGGGTGACAATAGTGATATTGTCTATGGTTAAATGAGCAAATCCATCATATTCTAATAGGTTATGGGCCCACATCTCCTTCATTCAGTCTAACCATGATAAGGGAGCATAGCCATAAGGATATTAAGCTTGTTGAAGAACTACCACTAGGGTTTCTAGCAGGAGCAACCACCAAAGCATTATTGCTAGGGTTACTAGCAGGTGCAGTTGCAGAAAACCTAACCCTCTCGTTGAAGAACCTTAAGTGAAGGGTTTGACCTAATTTATATATAGACTAGTGCGCCCTATCCTAGTGAATATCCTGGTACTCTCAACAAGCCAAGACATCAAGTTTGATTTTTTCATCAAATCTAGGGTTGACCAAGTCAAAGAATCCATGAATTACTCTATGAAGTCATAAAGTAAGTTAGATGGAGCTTCTAGATTAAGATCATGGAAGACAAGGATTGACCTCATACTTTCCAAGAATAAAGTGATGGATATCATGAAAGGAAAGATCGTGGAACCAGAGTTTGAAGAAGGAAAAGAGAAATAATTGTCGAACGTTGCAGTTATGGAAAAGGTCAAAGATGGTGACATCAATGCCATGAGTATCATAGTAGACTCTATAAAATACCACTTGATACTCTACATCTCCCATATGGACTCATCAAAGAAGATGTACGATTCCCTAACAAACCTCTTCTCAGTCAGAAACATTGGACAAGTAATGAGTATGAAGAATTAGATATGTGACATGAAGATGAATGATGATGACAGCCTGACATCATACTTTGTCAGAATTTCTCATTCAAGAGATCAACTACAAGCAATTGAAGAGATCATTTCAAAGAAGGAATTGGTAAAGATAGTACTCAATGGTCTTCCCAAGACATGGGATGCATTTGCCACAAGTATGAACACAAGGAAGGAGTATCTTACATTTGAAGAAATTTGGACTTGCTATGATAAAGAAGAATCAAGGATCAGTGAAAAAGACAAACCTCAAAATAAATACGATTATCAAGCCTTCACAACAAGATTCAAGAATTCTAGGAACAAAAGGAAGTTTCGAAAGAAGCAAAATATAGAGAAATATATGTCATAAATACAATGCTTCAACTGTCAAAAATGTGGACACTACAAGAATCATTGTCCCAAGCTAAATAAAAGGAAGGAAACACACGAAGGATTAGTTTCCGAAGATAAGGAACCTTCAAAGAAGACTAAGAAGGATGAAACAAACTTCTTCCTCTAAGACAAGGTAACAATATTCTTCATAGTTCTTGTACATATCTTGTTTGCATAGTCTATGTACATATCTTGTATATCTATCTCTTAGAAGATAATACGTTCCAAGAGAAACTATACCTATGGAAGAACAACAAGATAAGGATTTCTATCATAATGACTATAAGAAAAGGTAATACACATGAAAGGATGAAGAACATAAACAACACCTAGTAACAGTTCATGTGGAAGCTATTACAAGATAAGCCAAAATCATAATCAATATTGAAGAAACCTAGAAGAAGAAAAGACAGAAAGAAGTTAGCAATCAAAAGGAAATTGGAGAAAGATTTATGACACTTTGCAAATGGAAATAAGGATGCAGACGGAAGCATGGATTATGTTATATGGAGGTAGCCTATTATATACTTCCAAAAGAAAAAACATGCACTCATACATGAAGCAAGGATTAGGAGGGAGCTACTCCTATAATCCATTGAAAATGATAAAGTATATAACCATGGTAGCAGTCATGAAAAGTAGTGCATGTTCATATTGACTTCAGAAGAAGTTGTCTTCAAAAATAATCCTTAAAGTATCCCTGGTTATCCATCCACATCCATGACCCTGTGATGGAAGAAATAAGTGGAATCTTTAGGGAATGTGATCTATAAGAAACTGCATGGACCCAAGAACTAAAGATAAACATGAGGAAGAACATGAAAATTCCAATAAAGAAAGAAAATCCATAACAACCAATCATTGTATCGAGAATCACAAGACTACTATCCTTATATGAACTGAAAGTTTTGATTGACTTATGAATGAAAGCATTGCGAGATCAAAAACTAGAAGTTCTCACAGATGGAGACAGAAGACTATGATGATTGTTTGTTCCAAGTAAACCATACATACCTCTACATGATCCATTATATCGTCCACAATATCCATGGGATGGATTTTTACATTGGATGAAGGAAAAGACTATTATCCAGAATAATTGAACAAAGAGCGTATGAAGAGAAACCTCAAAGATTTGAGGTATCCCATAAAGAGACTCTTGTATGCATACGAAAGAAGACAACTTTGGTAGAGAACCTCCAATGCACAACTGAAGCATGGTGAAAATTTTCTATATTATATCAGAATGGTTACTCGGAACTCCAGAATGATGGATTCCCAATCCATGACAAAGATCTCATGATGAAAGAAGAAGTGCCACATGGACATGTTCCTGTTTGAGCCTTTCCACGATGTTATGAGCTAGTAGGAAACAAAAGAGATGAATTAAATTATGATACACTGTAATGATCAAAGCTATATGAAGATTTCAGAGAAAACCAGTGTTCTAGAAAGACCGAACTACATTGAGATCAAGCATTACATTCTCTGTGATGAAGTCTAGAAAATAGAATGTGGTTCTCCAATATATATCTCAACATATAAACATATAAGTAGACATTTTGGTAAAGCCTCTTTCCAAGATGAAAGAGTTTGTGTACTCAATCTGGAGCTCGTGGAGACGACTTCCTTATTGAAAAAGGAAGAGATGACTCCTCGGTTGGGAGGGATAATTGATGTGTTATTGATTTATGGACAGTCATTTTTCAATTCGAAAAATGGTCCAGGATGAGTAGTTCCTTTCCAGTTCGGAAAGTGGTTGAGATTTCTGACGGACAGGCATTTTCCAGTTCGGAAAATGGTCCATATCGAACGGTCATTTTCCTAATGAAAATGGTTTGATGGATTGATGATGTACCATAGACATCGATTTCCCATTGTGGTTAACAAGGGGAATGGTTTAGGAAAGACTCTATTCTTGAGGGTTACTCAAGAAGACTTGTCCACCTCGTCAGACAATCATTCTTTTGAATCTCACAGTTGTGAGCAGTTTCAAAGAATGGTTTGTTTTGGAGGTTGGTGCAGGACCGCCATTTCGTTTGGAAATGGTCTGGACAGTCATTCCCTAGGGCAGATTCATTCTCTCTACATTGCACTTTGTTTAGTGGCAGAGGAATGGCCCAGATATGTGAATGGTCTAGGTTAAATAATCAGGGATAGGCATTCCTTAGGGCAGACTCATTCTCTCCAGGATGCACTTTTTTTAGTGTTGAAGGAATGGACCAGGGTGGGGAATGGTCCAGGCTCAAAATTTGGGACAATTATTCTTCCCTGCTTGAGAAGAATAGTAAAGATAGCTCATCATTGATGTTTTACCTTCTAAGGGAAGATGCTCTTCCAAAATCTCACAGATGTAAGTGGAAGAATGCCCCAGAGAATTCAGTTTATATCATAAAAATGTTTTTCTATGCAGGTTGATATCAGATGATATGATTTTTATGGAGACTCATGTATCTGGATAGTAGATGTATACTACTATGGTGGATGTGTTCCACTGATTGTGACTCTATGTCACTGATCAAGTATCTATGTGCTACTTGGTGTGGTAGTGTACCACTGGATTGTAGTTGTGTATTACTATGGATAGACAGAGTTGTGTTCTATTGAATGACATTTTTCTAATCATCTTGAAGACTATCAGTAGTGTTGGAATTGATTATCATCCATATGGATGATCAAAGGATAGAGATTTCCTAGACAAAAAATGGTTCAAAACATTTATTCTTCTAGGACATATGTCTAGATTAGAAGAATGGCTCTTGTGTCACTCTTTCGTGTGAGTGACTTATCCAACATCATGTCTAATTACTCAGATGGAGTATGGTTTTGAGGGATGATGCAACTGATGACAGTGATAGTGATGATGGTGCTCATGATCTAGTCATGAGATATTCTATACGACTATGTTAATTCTAGTGGGTAAATGATACGTTTCTGCTCAAGACCATTACCTTCAAATACCTCCCTAGCTAGGAGGGAGTGTTGATATTATGGTAGCTATGGGAGGTATTTACCTCCACATGTAAACCATATGAGAATATAATATTTTGGAAGCAAGAAGAAATTCTAATTGATTGGTTAATAACCCTATAAGACATTTCAGCTCAAGGGAATGACTTGTATTAGGTTATTAGTCTTCAAGAGAAGAAGTCAGCTAAAGGAAACGATATATACTAAAGAATTAGTACCCAGAATGAGAAGTCGGCCTAGTTAGTTTTCCATATTTAGTATAAATACAGGAGGCCAATCTTCATTCTGGCAGACATTCTCACAACTATAGAAGCAACACTTGTGTGCATTGCAGTTTTTCAGTTTGTGCGCAGGTTTGGACGAGAGTTGTCATTGCAGCTACTGCAGCTAGAAGATTTCATTTTGGCTTGGAATATATCTTGGTTATGGTTTGGACTATCTGATCAGCTCTTGTTTGGTGCGGTATCCTTGGATAAAGGCGTGCTACAATTTATTTGGCTATCTATCCTAGGGTTTGCTTCCGGAATGATTCTATGTCAAGGTTAAGGTGATTGGAGGGTGGCTTCGGCCTATGGTTGGGTGACAATAGTGATATTGTTTATGGTTAAATGAGCACCATATTCTAACACTTGGCCTGTGTCGGTTCCTTGCATAAGTGTGAATCATACTGTTTCCAATAACTATTGTAACATCAGAAATTGGTCGTGCACCTTCGATTATAGTTCTTCCTTTTTCTTTCTGCTTAATTCAAGGAATTCCTCTGTGGCATCAGGGATGATTTTAGGGGCTAAATGTTTCTTATGGGATAATTTTCCATAGTTTTTCCCAAAAAACCATTCGCCATTCTTAAAATGATTCGCCCAAATTATATAGGATAAAATTATTTTACCTTAAAAATCGCCAAACGTTTATACAAACTATACAAAATACTTAGAAATTTGAATATTTTTACAAAAATATCGTCAACATTTTCTAGTTGGCATATGAAGGATTAGTAAGATTCACCAAGGTTTCTACGTTTTAAAATACATTTACATCCTTAAAATCGTCTATGTCTGGCATCCATGTCATCATTCATTAATGTGTAGATGACTAGTGTATTTTGGGCATTTGTCTTATTCCACGTAGATGGACTCGTGATTTGGCCCTTCTGTTACTTCCATATATTAGCTGCAGGTTGTGGATGTCGGTCTATTTTTCCTATTTCTAGTGCATCCTCCGTGTCATTTCCTGGATTGGTGTCCTCTTCCCCATTGTCTAGAGGGTCCATCTCTACATCTGTGAACTTTTCCACCGCAGTGTTCCTCCCTTGCACTATTGCATCCCCTTGTGTTGGAACCTTCCAATCTGGTTCTCAATCCTACATAACCAGCTGGATGACTTATTCCATTATATTATACTTTTTTTGGACCCACTCCTTCGTTGGATCCTTCTTGGATTTGATATACATTTGATTCATGTATGCAAAGAAGTATACAACTAGTCCATATGCCTCCACTAAATGTGGTGACATGTGTGGTGTGTTTTAGATACAATGTCAGATTATTTTAGTGTAGAGAAATAATTATATGTTGTTGTTCATTTCTCTCCTATTGTTTGTTGAAAACCATAAATTTTGGTACTTTGTTGCTACTCATGGGTTACCTCTCATCCCTAATAACTGTGCATCCTCTGGTTCTCCCTATTCTATGAAATCAATCGAAATCAGGAGCTAGGAGTAGTGAAATTCCATTCCCTTTTCTCAGGCTTCTACATAGTCTGGTAGAAACTGGTTTAGTAGGAATGGTGCCCAACTCATTGTAGTGTCTTCTACACATTTCTCTGTTACAGCTATTACCCATGTTGGTACTTGATCCTTCCTACACTTTTGTAGAATATTTCATGCTACCATTTGGATCATTGTTTGAATGGTAAGGTTGCATATAGTTGGCACATCCATGCCACACACCCCTCTAACTATGAAAATTTTTGTTTGCATAGCCTATGATTGTGATTTTCCTTTCTTTTTGTATGAAAATAATAGAGTAGGGTCTTCCCCCTGGGTTGGTAGCCCAATGAAGAAATAAGAAACCCTAATTGATTGGTTAATAACCCTAGAAGACAAGTCAGCTCAAGGAAACGACTTGTATTAGGTTATTAGTCTCCAAGAGAAGAAGTCAATTGAAGGAAATAATATATACTAAAGAACTAGTACCCAGAATGAGAAGTCGAAAAAGGTAGTCTTCCAGATTTAGTATAAATACAAGAGGCCAGTCTTCATTCTAGCAGACATTTTGAGAACTACAGAAGCAACACTTGTGCGAACTGTAGTTGGCCAATTTGTGCGCAAGTTTGGAGGAGAGTTGTCGTTGCAGCTAGCATATTTCGTTTTGCTTGGACTATCTCTTGGTTATGGTTTGGACTATCTTATTGGCTCTTCTTTGGTGCACTATCCTTGGAGAAAGGTGCGCTACCCTTTGTTTTTCTATCTATCCCAGGTTTTTCTTCTAGAATGATTCTATGTCAAGGTTAAGGTGCTCAGAGGGTGGCTTCAACCTATGGTTGGGTGACAATAGTGATATTGTTTATGGTTAAACAAGCACATCCATCATATTATAACACTTAGACTGTGTTGGTTCCTTGCATAAGTGTCAGTCATACTGTTTCCAATAACTATTGTAACATCAGAAATTGGTCGTGCACCTTCGATTGTAGTTCTTCCTTTTTCTTTCTAGTCTCTTTGAGGAATTCCTCTGTGGCATTAGGGATGATTTTAGGGGATAAATATCACTCATGGGATAATTTTCCATAGTTTTTCCCAAAAACGATTTGTTATTCTTAAAATGATTCTCCCAAATTATATTGGATAACACTATTTTCCCTTAAAAATGGCCAAAATTTTATACAAACTATACAAAATAGTTAGAAATTTGAATATTTTTACAAAAATATCATCAACATTTTCTAGTTGGCATATGAAGGATTAGTCAGATTCACCAAGGTTTCTACATTTAAAAATAAATTTGCATCCTTAAAATCATCCATGTGTTTTATCCCTTAGTTGGTAGCCAATTTTTTCCTTGTCATCATTCATTAGTGTGTAGGTGATTGGTGTATTTTGGGCCTTTGTCTTCTTCCACAGATGGACCCGTGCTTTGCTCCGTTTGTTACTTCCATATATTAGGTGCAAGTTGTGGAGGATGGTCTTTTTTTCCTATTTATGGTGCATCCTCCATGTCATTTCCTGGATTGGTTTCCTCTTCCCCATTGTCTAGAGGGTCCATGTCTACATCTGTGAACTTTTCCACCTCGATGTTCCTCCCTTGCACTATCACATCCCATTGTGTTGGAACCTTCTAATCTGGTTCTCAATCCTGCATAATCAGCTAGATAACTTATTCCATTATATTATAATTTTTTTCGACCCACTCCTTTGTTGGATCCTTATTGTCTTTGATATACATTTGATGCATGTATACAAAGAAGTCTACAACTAGTCCATATGCCTCCACCAAATGTGGTGACATTTGTGGTGTGTTTAAGACACAATGTCAGATTGTTTTAGCATAGAGAAATAGCTCTATGTTGTTGTTCATTTCTCTCCTCAAACCGGAAATTATGGTACTTTGTTGCTACTCATGGGTTCCCTCTCATCCCTAATAACTGTGTGTCCTCTAGTTCTTCCCATGCTATGAATTCAATCGAAATCAGGAGCTAGGAGTAGTGAAAATCCATTCCCTTTTCTTGGGCTTCTACATAGTCCGGTAGGAACTGGTTTAGTAGGAATGGTGCCCAACTCATTCTAGTGTCTTCTACACGTTTCTTTGTTGCAACTATTACCCATGTTGGTACTTGATCCTTCCTTAACTTTCGTAGCATATTGCATGCTACCATTTGTATAGTTATTTGAATGGTAAGGTTGCATATAGTTGGCAAATCCATTCCATGCACCCCTCTAACTGTGTAAAACTTTGTTTTCATAGACTATGATTGTGCTTTGTCTTTCTTTTTGAATAATAGAGTAGGGTATTTCCCCTGGGTTGGGAGCCCAATGATTCTTTCTATCAAGTTTGTGTCAATATAAATTTTCTTATCTAGCCACATGTAACACCCATGCATGAAGGATAAGAGCATTTTGATGCATGCATTGACTTCTTTGTTGTGTCTGAAGTGTGCGACATCAAACAGGTTGAGGAGGCCTACTCACTCCAATCCTCTGGCCCAAACCTTGGTTATTAGTATTCTTTGTTTAATAAGTCGATCTACTTTTAGTTCCAAGTATTCATGGGATGCAATTTCATGGAACTTCACCACATCGGTATTTTCATATTCTTCATATTTCAATTGGGGTACCTTACCCAACATGTCTTTGTTAATGATGAATTCCTCTAGAATTTTTGGGCTCACCAACATATACTCTGGAGTCTTGATCATTATGACCAATGGGGTGCCATCCTTTCTAGGAAGTGTGTAGTAACAAAGAAACCTCAGCTCCAATGAGGATGTGCCATGGGTTTCCTCATTCTCTAGTTCGAATGTCGGAGCTTTGTCATGACTCTTCCTTGGTACAACTGTTGTTTCTCATGTGACTCTGGGTGGCTCGATTTATGTAGTTAACTAGGATTTGACAGGTGTTGTAGCTTTGTATCAGGCTCTATCTCTGTGCTCTATTTTTTTCCTATAATGATAAGTAATAATAGCCCATGTTTGGAAACCCTACTTGTTTTTATTAGCTTTTCCATTTGTTCAGTGGTCTTCATGCCTTCCCTTGTGTCCCATCTTCCTGTAGCGTGACATGTTTGGATTTAATGGATATTTATTGACAAATTTGTTCTTGGATTTTCACTGTGTACTGCCCCTCTATCTTGCGTATCGACGATGTTTTCATTTTACTCCCTGTCATTATGATGGTTTTATGACTTGACCTTATGACAACTTTATTCCTTGTAATAACGCCAATTTAATGACTTTTCCTTATGTTCCTGTAACTATTGTTTCTTCCCTTTTCATACTTTCATTGGTCTTGTCATGTGGGATGGTGCAATTACTATGGCATATTTTATTTATTTTTCGTCGGGTCTCCTTGGTTGGCATAGTTGTACCTATCTACATGGTTCCCATTGTCATTCTTTATGTGTGCATTTTTTTTTTCTTTCACGTTTTCTTCTATTGTGTAGCTTGTCGTCGCTCTTGAAAGAGTTTTAGCTAACTGTCGTTCACCCTTCCTTTCAATAGTTATCCATTAAATGTTTCCATCTATGCAACACCTTGCTTGGTCACCTCCTTGATCACATATGGTGTTAACCAATGGATACAGAACTTCCCTGGGTGTTTCATAAATTTTCTATCACATACTAGTACCAAGTAGCTTAATTGGGATTCTTTTGACTTAATATTTCTATTATTCCATGATTTTTCCCTTTCCTTTCGAACCTATTGGTAAAATCCTATGATCAATATATTATCCTCAATCGATACTAGTTGTGACAAGTGTTCTTGTATTGTGATTGAATCTAAAAGATTTGTGGTAGTTGCGATGCATGGGTTCGTTACAATAAACTCCATCGACATTATTGCCTCCTTCCAATATACAAACCTGAAAGGGGTTTTTCCTATCAATTTCTTGTTGGTGTCCTGTATGCACATAATACAACAAGAACTCTTAAGTTCTAGTTATCTCTTCCCATGTTTTAGATTTTTGTTAATGCAATCTCTAGGATTTTGTTCAATGCTTCTACCATGCTATTGCATGTGGGTGGTATGGAGTAGTCCTTTAATAGTGAATATGGAATTTTTTGATAAAACATTCTATGGTCTTATTCATGAAGTGTGTCCCTTAATCACTCATAATTTTTCTTGGACATCCAAATCGAGTTAATATATTCTTGAACAAAAAGGGCACTGTAGTTTCTATGTTGCAATCTGTAACTAGTGCGTCTTCTTTCCATGGAGTCAAATACTCTGTGGCCATAATAATGTACCTAGCCTTTAATCATCTTTCTAGTGGTTTGATTGGTCCAATGAATTCTATGGCCCACTTATCAAAAAACTATAATGTAACTTTTGGATTCAATGGAATCTCATCCCTTCTAGAAGGATTTTCGACCCTTTGAAAAACATCATATGTCTGAGAATATTCCTTTGTGTTCTTGTGGAGTATTAGAGACCATATTCCTATGCATAATATATTCTATGCAATTCCTTTACCTGCATAATGTCCTCCTGCTATCCTGTCATGCGCTTCTGCCAATATATTTTTCTTTCACGTTCGACCACATAATGTCACAATGTTCCATCTGCTCCTAGTTTATATAGGCTTCCTGCAATAAATTGGTAGTACACAACCTTCACTACTAAATTATTTTTATGTGCAACGGTCATGTATAAACGGGCCATTCTTGTACTTAAAATATATACAATATATGTAAAATAATCTCCCACCATCTTAATCTAAAATAATTGTGCATCTAGAAAGTTTTCATCCAGGTTTCCTGCCTCTTCTCCCAATAGTACGTGTGACAAGTGATCTGGTCTTGCATTGAGTTTACATGGTTTTACTACTACTTCGAAATAATATTCCTGGAATAGTAGGAGACATAGTCAAATCCTTCCCCACAACACTGGCTTGTTGACCAGATATCTCAATGTAGAATGGTTTGTGTACATCCTAAAGTGTGAGCCTAGTAAGTAGTGTCTGAACTTCGATACCGCATATACCATAGCCAATCCCTCATGTTCTATTGTGGTATAGTTATTTTCCATTGTTGATATTTTATTTCTTGCAAAAGAGATTGGGTGATCTATGTCTCCCTCACCTTGTTGTGACAAGATCATGCCTAATGTTATTGGTGATTCATCCACATGCACATGAAAGTACTTATTGGTGATTCATCCACATGCACATGAAAGTACTTGTTCCAATTTGGGAAAATTAAGATCGTCGTAGTTACTAAATTTTTTTTAGTGTGTTGACTCCTTTCTAATAGTTGTCATTCCACTGGAGCTTCACATCTTTTTTCAAAAAAAATTCCATTGGTGTTCTAATATGTGAGTATCCTTTGATAAATTTCCCATAATACCCTGTGTGAACCAATGTTTTGCATAGCTTGTTGACTGATGTGGGTCGTTGTAAGTCCAAAATAGCTATGATATTTGCAAGATTGACTATTAGAACTTGTTTTCATAGCACATGTCCCAATAATATTCCAAATGGTGTGCACACAATACACTTCTTTAAGTTTAAGGATATCTAATGTTGTCTACACTTATCCAACATCAATATTATCAATTCAACATGCTCTCGTAATAGGCTAAATACAGTCCAATCATCCAAGTGTAATTTGATAAACTTATGAATAAACTCCTTAAACGCCATGACAACTACTCTTGAAAATATTGTAGGTGCATTCTTTAATCCAAATGACATCACTGTGTACTAAAAACATCCCCATTTTGTCATGAATGTAGTCTTATGTCTATCTTCAAATGTAATTTGTATCTAATGGTACACTGAGAAACCATCTTTGAATGAATAGGCTTCTTGTCCACCTACATTTTCAAAGACTTCATCTATAAAGGGAATTTGGAATGGGTCATGCAAGGATGCATCATTCAGTTTCCTCCAGTCGACATGGATTCTTACACCCCCTATTTTCTTTTCCAACACCACCACATTAATTATTCATTATGATTCTTCAACCAATTCGATGAATCCCACCTTTAGCATGCGATCAATTTCCTCCATTACTTTTTATTTTTATCTTGGGTTTAGTCTGTAGGATCGTTGTTTCACTGGTTTAACATCCTCTTTCAGTGGGATTTTCATCTTCCCCATATCACTTTATATCCATTTAATATTTGAGAATATAGTGGGGAATAGGTTTGGTATTCATGTCGTATATATTCTATCTTTTATACGATTTCCTCATCCTAGTAATATCATATTTATCCAAACTCAAGGATTTCCTCTATCCCAATATTAAATTTTTGTGTCTTGAATAGCTATGCTTATGTTGTGGATTCCATCTCTGGGCCCTCTACTTCTCGTTCCCCCTCGATTTTGGGTACTTGGATATTGCGGGGATCTTCGTCATCTTGATCCTCCTGTGTCACATTGTAACATTCCAATAACTTGTGAACTGTCATAGAGGAATTGTGTGTGCTGCATATAGATATTATTTCCATTCATTCTTCTTCAATGAAGATTTGTTTTTAATCGCCTATAGTAGTGTACTTATAAGGGGAGATTGATTTTGAAAGGTAAATGTTACCTGTAATATTTCAGTTATGTAATCCCAATATCTTGTATCTATGTGTAGCTCTATTTCTAGGTACCATTTCCTTGGGATAATGTCAAGGGTATGTATTAACCTATGTGTCCATTCCTTCCTTGGTACCAAGTTCCATTATTTTTCACATTGTGCAACATGATCTATTGGGTTTCCTTCCTTGGTATACTTCTATATCATGTATCCCTCATCAATATTGAATCTCACTTGTATTAGTTTCCTACACTGTTTCCAGTCTGCTATGTTTTCTTTGTGTGTCTCCAACCATCTTGCTAGGGTGGCCTTCAATACAATGTCTAGTGTTAGTATCCTTTGTTATTTTGGTACCCATGTCTCGAATGTCTTTAAAAATGTGGTTATATCTTTCAAATTGGAATACTTAGGTGGGTTGCATAGTTCTTCTACAATTTAGCATACTGATTTGGCCATCCGTGCCCATCACCGTGTTGAAACTTTATGCATCTTTTGTTGCCAATTTTCTAGACCTACTTCTGATTTTGATGTACATGAACGAATGCTTCTCCAAATTAACACACCATCTATAGTGGGGTTAACATAGTCATCCATCCTCACAGTCATGTTATACATTTTTTCAATCTCATCTCCCTTCGTTGGTTCTATGTACCTCCTTCCTTCTTTTGGGTCTAATGGCACAATAACTTCCAGTTCTCCTACTTGAAATATCATCTCTCTCCTTTTCATATTGATAATGGATTGGTTATAAAAGGCCAATTCTACTCCAATTAACATTTATTATGGTTGGTTTTCATCCACAATATCGACAACATCAAAATCTATGACACTACACACTCCATCTGTATTCATAGTTATTCCTTTTAATCAGATAATAGGTATTATTTTGTACTAGTTTTCTAATCTAAATTTAATGGACGACCAGACTAAATTGGGTTCCCCCATCATTTCCCATGGATTCTTCTATAACATGTCAAATCAAATCACAAGTCTAATATTACATTGTCTATTTCTTACTCTCCAATGTCCACATTGAACCTAAACTCTCCATTGGTTATTTTCTTGCAGAGTAGTTGGTTCACTACCTTGTTTTTAGTAGGGGATTCCTTTCCTTGAGTGCAGTGATTGATCATAGAGCACAATGTATGCACTGCCTTTTCATCTTTGACCAGTTCTAGTAAACTATTAAAAAAATGTCCCAATGTACTTAACTTCTCTAGTGATCCTTTGGTCATGGCCTAAGTTTTGCCTATCTACCATATGTGGTGCAAAAGGTGTTGAAGCTACCCACTCTTGTCGTAAATTTCCTCCCTCATCCTTTTATAGGTCTCTTTTTCGTCTCATGAATCGAATGTTGACATGGGTACTAATGATTTATTTACCCATTGTTCAACCTGTTTCCTTTCATTGGTTTCATTTGTCATTATTTTTTCTCCTCCTCATGTAATGAATTTGATATGGGTGCCTTCGTCCTATATCTAAAAAAATATATTCTAAACATTTGGGTTTTGATTTTGATTACATTTGGCCTACTACTTTGCCAGCAGTTGTGTACATTCCTCTATCACATGTTATAATGTTGGACAGTAAGTGCATGTTGTGCAAGCGTTTTTGGAAATCCCACACTAGGTTTCCTAGTTGGTTACAATTATAGAATATTATTGGGCCGCTCCTCCTCTCCCAAAGTTTTCTCTTCCTTGACCCCTACCAAATCCTCCTCGATTTCCTTGATTAAATACCTTTTGATTATTATACTAGCCTCCCCCTTCCGTCACATGATTCATTCTCCTCCGAAATGTTTTACATATTTTATGTGCACTCCCTAATTGGGTTGAATGCACGACAATCCTTATCTTCATGTCCCACTTATTTGCAAAAGCTACAGAATAGGCTTCTGGTGGTAATCTGACATTTCTGTAATAATTGGCACTTATGGGGGTTATGTCCCGATTTATTGCATATCTCACAGTATCCTCCTCCTAGTAGTGGGTTTTTTTTTTGTGGTTGCTAAGTATTACATAAAAGATGTACATTCGTCTTTAGGGTGACCTTTAGTCCTACACTTGGTGCACCATGATTTTTCTTGTTTCTCTTTCCACTCCATGATTTCTACTAATTGAATTGTTATTGCAACTCGATGGTTTTGTATCTACACCATTCCATTGTTGTTTCCAACCAGAGAGGATTCCAAATTCATAGCAATATCCATGGCCTCAGAATGCTATGTAACCTTTTTTTGTATTAAAGGACTATTGATGTAAGGTAGTAAGCCTGCAATGAGCCACTCTCTATGTTATTGATAGGGCATTTGGAATGTTAGTCTACCCATCACATATTTGAATGTCTGATCGAAATCCCATACTAAATCAATCTATACATGATTGATCTCCTTGAGATCGATAATGTAATGTGACTCAGACTTTGGTTTCTTGAATTCTTTTAATAATTCTTGTGTGATCTCTTCTAATGTCCTTGTTTAACCTAACGTTGTGGTACTTTGTATCTTCATGTACCAAACTGGTGCACATCCTGTAAAGGTTGTTTCACAATGCATGATCTTTGCACCATCATCATGGACATTCTTTGTAGTATAAATGGTTTCATATATGAACATATGTTGTTCTAGGTCGTCAGACCCAATTCCTTTGAACTCCTATAATCTTAGTGTGTTATATACTCTTTCCATGTTGTTGTGTGGAGGACCTATTCCTTGTGATACTGGTTTATATAATTAATTGTACTGCTATTATTTCTCTCATTATTGTTGCTCAAACTTCCTCTACTAACTATAAGTGCTCTGGAGCAATATTCAAACATCGTCTCAAATTTAGGTGATGCACACGAGGTTGTGGTTTTGACCAAGGACTTGGATTGGGAAGGACTTACTAGTTCTTCTATAACTAGACTGAACTAGAAATCTTCTTTTTCTCCCTCTTTATGTTATACTTCTATGATACATATATCAATGTAATGTTCCATGTACTCACTGCGCTGGTCTCTCTCTTCCTTCCTAGTTCTCTTATTGTACCTTCTCCTACCGCATAGATGTCCAAATTTGTCTTATCCTTCTGATATCCCATCCTCTTTCTGCTACATTCTCATTCTTTCCTTCATTTTTCCATTTTTCATACCCTTTGTTGATACTAAGAGGGGGGTGAATCAGTATCCAGTACAATTTAAAACCTTTTTCAATTTATACTTAAACCATTCAATTATATCCAATTAGCAATGAACAATAGTATAAGAGTTACACCAATACACCACAATACACCATGCACAATATATGAGAAATAATCAATAGCTTTTGTTCAAGGGAAGTAATGACTTCCAAAGGTAGCTTCTGACTTCAAATGTAAAGGGAGGGATAAACCTCCAAAGGAGAATACCATCCTTCAATATCAAAAGAGATTTGAACTCTCTATCCTTGCCCCTTCCCTTCACCAAGAATATATGAGAGATAATAAAACTTTGCCAGATACGAATTACGTTGAGAGGAATAGCTTATGTATGCAATATTTAACATATGATGCAGAACTCACCACACAGAAACTATAGTCCTCTTTCAATGGAAGTGTCCTACCGCATTTGGGTTTAATGCGAAAACTTATTATGACTGTTTACCCGAACCTGTTTGTTTGACTAGTTTGGAGTGGTCTAAACCCTATATTCCATAGAGTGCATCTCCAAATTATAGAAAATAAGAGATGAACTTTTTGCAGGAGCCTTGATATTTATTCTCAACACCATAGCAGTTTAACCATCTGAATCGTTCTAAAAAAAAGCTGTTATAACAAAAAATGTGGTAGATGACACGAAAATAACATGCAACCGACACATCACCAAAGACTTCATCCTCCCTTGAAATTGACCTTCTTTACTTCTTCTTCCTATGAAATTTGAATTTTATCAAATGAATGTATAATAATCAATTTTAATTTATAACATTTGTATCACTTCATTTTAACATTGGGGCCCGACCCTGACACTTTCTTATTTTGTAATTCTTTTATTTAAATATCTTGAGGACCCTACGTACAATTCACTGTCATCTTCAAAATTCATTTCTCCTCAACCATGGGGATCCGCGTGGCGTGCTACATACCACCGGAACCAACATGATTTATACTATCAACCATGGGTGTTGTATCTGCATGTGCATTTTCCTTCGTATCCAAACTTCATCAATCTGTGGTCCAAAACCATGACTAGGGTTGACATCAATGACAACAACAATCTTCAACAATCTCCCCTTTGTCATTGATGCCAACCTCATCTCCATCATGATCCAATTTCTCTCCTTTGACATCAATGGCAAAGGTGTATTCTCCCAGGTTTAATGGAAAAAGGTAACCTTCTTCTTTGGGGTTTGCTCCCCCAGACATGTAGGCACTCAATAATGCTTCATCCTTATTTTTTGGTCTTTAGGCGTTTTCTTCCTTAGAATCACTTTTATTGTGTACGTCTTCTCTCTCTTCTTCATGTCTAGGATGTGTATATGTTGTTGGGTGTTCTTGTTGCAGGTGCAACCAATCTTCTTGAGTTATTTTCGCTTTTACACATTTGGAATCAAGCGTAGAGTGTATCCTTGATCACACATTTTACTAACAACTGGTAGATTATGATTCAAGTCTTCAACCAATAGAACATTCTTTTGCTTTTCCACATTTTTTCTTTGAAGCTCTACCACACCTTCTCCAAATATTTTGGCCGGATGGGTCATCTCAAATGCAACATTACCCTTACTTTCTCTTCAATTTTGCGATGAATTTGTCTTGATCCCCTAGTCATGTGTGAAGAACATCCATTGTCCTACATGTACCGTTCTTCTTCTTCTTTACATTTTTCAGCGGTCAATGCTATTTGACAATCTTCATTGTTTTGAATCTCTTTCCTTCTCCATCGCGTGGTTGGCATGGGCACATCTTCATTCATATATCACGCAATCTCATGCTTTGTGACCAAGATGATTGCATTTGTAGCATCTGATATTTTTCCATCCATAGAGTAAAAATGAATTATAACTTATGTTGGCAAATCCGCGATTATTTCCATATAATTACCGGTTTACACCATTCATGTTTCTTGCGTATTTGTTCCTTTCATTGATTACGCAATTAATTGCCTTATGTTAAAAATTTTACCCAAGAATTATAACAATGACCAAAGAAGAAATTTTGATACCTTAGAGAAGAGTAAGGCTTCTTTGTGATGTAGTCCATCGGGTTCATGATCTATTCTTTTGTGGTTTCCTTCATATTGATTGGAGCTTCCTTGATTCCTAAGGGTAGGAGGTCTTCTTGGATATTCATCTCTTTTGTAATCATTCCTTTAGTATCTGGTCACTTCTCATCCTTTGTGCAGTGTAGCTCTTTCTTCAAATTTTTTGTTGGTATTTGCATTTTCTTTGTATGAAGTTTCACCCATGGATCCAAAGTGTTAGGGGTGCTTTTGGCACTTGAGATTTTCTTAGCTCTTCCTCAATGAGACAACTTCTTGTTCAAGTTTTCTCACAATCTTCTTCTTTCTTTATCATTTGGACCTTCTTTACTTCTCCTATTCTTCTTTCTTCTTCAAGTAGAGTTTTCAAGGAAATGGTTTCTTCTCTCGGTTCACAGAAAGTCTTCTAATTATTTCTTTAAAAACTACAAACTGTCTTTTCACAACTAACCAATTCACTTCTTAGTTTTCTTTGCATGTCTTTGAGCTTTCTATTTTTCAATCTCCAACTTGTACTTCAATTTTTAAGATTCTCATCTTCTGCAATAGAATAATTTTTTTCTTTATGATTTTCTTCTTTGCTTCATTGGAATTTTTCATTGCTTAGTGTCACTTCTTTTCAATCCTTGGATGAGGACATTCAAATTCAATGTGACCTACTCCCTCACAATTAAATCAAAAGAAGCCATTCTCTATTTTCTTCTTTGAAATGCGAGATGTTGTAATCTTCTTCAACTTCTTCTTCTTCTTCCGCTTCTTCCCTTGCATAAAAGTTCTTGCTTGTCCCAAAGATATTTTGCTGATGCACATGATCCCACCTTGGATTTCCAGATTCAATCCATCAGATGACATCTATTGTCAGTTTGTTGTTCCTTTGCTTCCTTCTCGGTATAGGTCTTTGGTTTCTTGACATTTATAATACGAAGCAACTCGAGATCAAACATCGCTAAGAGCTTTCAGTAAGTTCCATTCCTATTATTTTTCCGATTATTCAAAATTTCTTCCATCAAATGGTGGAATCCCATTTGGAATGTTTCCTTCCATTTCTACATGGGATCTTCCTTCGATTAAGTTTAAAGCGTCGAAGGTAACGGCTCGATACCAATTGTTGATAGAGGGGGTGAATGGAGTGTCGGTGCAATTTAAAACCTTTTCAGAGATTATGCCAAACCATTCAATTATATCCAATTAGAAATGAAAAAAATGGTAAAAGAGTTACACCAATGCACCACAATACACCATGCACAATATATGAGAAATAATCAATAGTTTTTGTTCAGAACAATGACTTCCAAAGGTAGCTACTGCTTTCAAATGTAAGGGAGGGATAAACCTCAAGGAGGAAGATACAATCCTCCAATATCAAGAGATTTGAACTCTCTATCCTTTCTCTTTCCTTCCGCAGAATATATGAGAGATAATAAAACTTTATTCAATTAAGTGCATTCAGAGACCCAACTTGTAAAGCATGCCCGCGCTCAATAATTAACATCTGATTCTGAAAATCACACACAAGAAACTACAGTCCATTATATTTCCAATGGAAGTGGTCCACTGCATTTGGAGTCTTTATAAAAAAGTTATGACTGTTTTAGCTTCAGACTTACTATTGTTTGACTAGTTTCAGGTTTGGTCACAAACCCTATATTCCGAGTGTATCTCCATCATTGCAGCTGAATCAAGAGCTGAAATTTACTAGAGGTACCTTGGTATGTATTCTAAATACCATAGAGAGTTCACCATCTGAATCATTCTAGAAAAAAGTTATATAAAAATGGTAAGATGACAAATAACATGCCTTAGAACACATCACCAAAGACTTCATCCTCCCTTGAAATCGGCCCTTGTTTTCTTCTTCTTCCCTCTGAAGTTCGAATTTTATCAAATGAATGTATAATGATGTTTATTTATACCATTTATGTCACTTCCTTTAACATTAGGGTCTGACTGACACTTTCTTATTTTGCTAATTCTTTTCTTTAATTATCTTAGGCCCTACATGTACAATTCACTTTGTCATCTTCAAAATTCATTCTCCTCAACCATGAGGATCCATGTGGCGTGACACATACCATAGGCAACATGATCTATGCTATCCATCCATGGGTGTTGTATCTGCATGTGCATTTTCCTTCATGTCAAATCTTCAGCATCAATCTTGTGTACAATTCACTTTGTCATCTTCAAAAATTCATTTCTCCTCAACCATGAGGATCCATGTGACGTGACACATACCACTGGAAATAACATGATGTATGCTATCCATCCATGGGTGTTGTATCTGCATGTGCATTTTCCTTCATGTCCAAATAACTTCATCAATCTTGTGGTCAAAAACCCATGACTCGGGTTGACATCAATGACAACAACCAATCTCCCAACACCCTTAGGTCATATCTTGGTAAATAACCACAGTACCGTTGTGTGAGAAAGATTCTTTAGCTCTCTAACTCGTTCGTCATAAATTCCTTATCACACTGAATTTTTTTTTCCCCAGGTAGCTAATGACTTTATGAATATTCCTCAAGGACCCTTAAAGAAGTCTCTTTCTAAGACATTTTCAGCCTTGGTACATTTTATGGAAAATTATGTTATGTAGCCTCCAAATATACTATCCAACAAAAATTCAACTGTGTGGGACATCCTATTATATAATGAGTCCACTCGTCCCACTAGTTCAAGAGTCTAGTTCTTTAGCGTGGTTGGTCTGTGTCTACCCGTCTTTCCCACAAATATTTCCATCCATTTTTCTAAAATGTTTGGGAATTCTCCAAAAATGATCTCATGTTAGTTTGTGTACACATACCTTTGTAGCCATTATTTATTTTTGATCTGAGGGTTTTTATTCTCCTTCTGGGAAAATTCTTGTTCCTTTTATTCCATTCATTCAATTATCTCCTTTCTCATTGGTCTCCAAAACATTCTCTCACTTCCATATTATTGGTCCCAATAACGAAACCATTTATTGGTGTGCACATAGGTAAGTTCAAGACCCTGGCTTCAAGTTACTTATTCTAGCAAAACCCTGTAGACATCGGTCCTTTCATCATGACCTCCATGCAATCAAAGTCTCAATCGAGGTATCTTTATGGGAACTATAGGAACTAAGATTCTGCAATGGTGAGGGAATGATTAGAAACATGCTCTGTCATATCTACAAGATCTTCTCATGCAATAAAACCTTGTTACCCTAAAATTGTTACTTATTTATATTTGCACATGTATACATACTTATGTTATTTAGTGGTTAAACATACAGACATGGTTATTGTGCATTACTATATCATCATCAATATAAAATATTAACATACAAACAAATTTAAAGGAAAACATACATTCATCTTACATACATGATTTAACATCAAAAATCATAGTTCTACACATGGTTACCACTTTTCAACCCACTTCGAGCTACATCCCCAAAATATTGACTTCATTATTATATTTGAGTTTCTTGGTTGTGCTCTGCACTATAATGGATGGTTAACATACAATTATTCTCGCATTTGTAGTTTCTTTACAATGTTCTTTTCTCTAAAACTCTCTTTCTCTTTGTCTGTATTGATCTTTCTTCAACCTCTATTTTTCTCTTTGTATATCTATGTCTCCAGTCTTGCAACACCCTTTAAATATTTATACATTATGATCAGAGCCTTTTGACAACTCATTGTGAGTTTTCCAAAACTCATACTTGGCTGGAGAAAACTCATTATGAGTTGGATATAACTCATTATGAGTTTAATACAACTCATATTGGGTTGTCTTTCCCAGATTTTGTGCTAGTTGTTATTTCTTGTCTCCCATATTCTCCTCTTTCTTCTCTCTTATCTCTTTATCTTCTTTATCTTCTTGATATTTGTCTTCTTAATCTTCTTATTCCTTCCCCCTTCATACACCTTTTCTCTCAACCTCATCTCTTCTCAATATTCCATCCCCAAAACTGTCTACCCAAAAAATATCGATCCTCTTCAAGAGTTACTTTTTAGTAAGTAGCAATTGTGTCAAGTTCATGTACAACCTTCAAGCATCCAACTTTTTTGGTGGGGGAAATGATGCAATTGTTGAGACCCATGTTAACTAAAAAAAATTCACCTTTATTGAGACATTAATGGTTAGTAAGGAATATTTATTCCTCCTTATTTCATGAACCTCAGTTAAACCTCACAATTGTTGAAATCTTTGGCCTACTCTCATGGATACATGCAACCACTAAGTAAAAGTGTCACTATATTTTCAACCCAAGTCATGGAAAATGTGTTCTAGTAGGGAAAAATAGGAATATTTATCCTCCTCTCCTATTGCAAACCTATATTATTCCATACAACTTCATTACCCATGTGTGGACTAATTGGAAATCATATTGATTGATCCTACACACTCTAAATTCAATGCATCCAATTTTTCCATAATCCAAAATTAAATAACATCATTAATATAATAAAATTTTATAATACCTTGAATAAATCGAAAGTTAATACAATGTTGACATAATCCTACACCAATTTATCCCTATGGATTCCCTATTGCACTAAGAACACCATCAATATCAACTTTATGCACATATGCATAACTCTTTTATTTTTCTTGTGCTTCTTTTAATATTTCTTTAATCATTTTTATTTATCTTCCATTTATTAGATTACTTTTGGTTGAACTAGGACTCTATTCACTAGCCTATTACAACTAAGAGGTACGTTGCATGGTCTAGTAAATCAAAATTCAAATGGATCCATACTAATTGAGCTTTGATAGATGTTACTATATGAAAATTCATCAAGAGGTAAAAATTATTCCCATCATTTATGTTGATCAAAATACATGTGTAACATGCTTTATAATATCTAATTCATTCTTTAATACTATCCATTAGTTTTTGAATGGTAAATTATAGTAAAATTAATTTGCATTCATAATTCCTCTTGAAATCTTGTCCAAAATCTTCTTGTAAATAGTAATCCTCCATATCAAAGTATTTTCTTTGGAATTCCATGTAATCTTACTATATCATTGATAAAAAAAAATGAAATATCTGGTTCTTGATAAGTAATCTTTACTAGAATAAAATGAACAATTTTATTCAAAGTGTCTACTACTACAAATATATAATCATGTATTTTAAAAATCATTGTTAATGTAACGAACCTCATCGTTACGACAACAAATCTGTAGCAGGTGCAATTTTTTTTTTTTGTTTAAGGTGTGTGCGCATGTGTAGAAGTAACAACACACTTGACTCTACGTCTCCCCTTGAAAACCGACAAGACACAACCACGAAAAAAGTAAGACTGACCACCCGCCCGTCCTACCCTGCAAGGTTAGGACCTATAAGACACATAATCAACGCTCAAGCCCAGGTTCCCATCGATTTTAACCATTTAAGGT
Organism: Picea sitchensis; assembly: GCA_010110895.2. NCBI lineage: Eukaryota > Viridiplantae > Streptophyta > Pinopsida > Pinales > Pinaceae > Picea > Picea sitchensis. The sequence continues at coordinate 38,991 of SNQJ01S0022122.1, read as the reverse complement.
CTCAGGGCTGGCGACTGTTCTGAGGAACATGGAGGTGTCTGCATCCCACCCGACACAAGCATACCAAGCAACTAAATGATTACAATCAAGTACAACATAAATAAGAAGAACAATTACACCCCTTACGGAAGGCGCATGACTAAAGGACTCCGACAATGAAACCCAAGTTCAACATTGTTTAAATGAACACCCACCCTCATTTACTAACTCAGAGTAATTTATTGGATGTGAGTCGAGGTTATTGCACCATATATGTTATTAACCACAATAAAATTTCCAATAGCACTGTCATGAAATATTAACCATCTTTCATTTATATCACATATCCGGACCATGATTTTACAACTACAATACCTCTTATATGCTACAACCACCAAAATTATAATGACCTTACAAGGTAAAGACCTTCAATTAAAYARGAGGAGCTCACAATGCGATGTCATCAATGATCATAAGGTTCAATAATAATGCATTAAAAATAACATCATAATTATAGGTAACATCAATTTGAAAATAACAATATACCTCATAATTAAAAGTGGCAATCTATAAAGGAATAAAATTTAAAATGACAATAATTAAAAAGRMAATATTCGGAAATGACAACTATCAATATTAAAATGACAATAATTAAAGATAACAATTAATTAAATATGTCAATATATAGCAATAACATCATAATTACATATTATCGGTGACATTAACGTTTACAAAGTTCTACTAATTAGTAATGACAACCTGGCAATATCTCAGGATATCCTTGCAATACTTTATAATGACATTACCTGTAATTCATTCGATTATACAAATATCTAGATCTATGGGAGGATAATCATAACTATTTCATTGGAACAATATAAAACAAGCAACTGTACCTAAGCTGATTTAATTCCCTTCTTGCCATGACATTATCTTAACAATCATTACCATGAATGACCATTATAATTGAACCATAATATTGAACGAAATATAAAACCAATTATTAACATAGCAACATTAAAATCCTAATATTATCGATAATATTAAAACCAATAGTAAAACCAAAATATGAAAACCCAATTATTAACCACAATGTTTAAAACACTTAATATTAAACCTCTTAATATTAAACCAAAATCAAACCACTTAATATTAAACCCTATTGTTAAACCTCTTAACATTAAACCATAGTATTAAATCATAATATTACAACGATGATATTATAACCATATTATAATGATCATAGGACCACATGATTTAAATTAACCACCTTATTAACACCGGAATTTTAAACAGCCTATTAAGACCAAGAATTAAACAATAGTAGAACCCACCTTAATAAACCGCATTAAAAACCCAGAATTAAAACATCAGATTCAACCCAGAATTAAACGGCAAAAGAGTATTCACTAGGATTGGAAGGCCTGTGGTTGAGAGATGGAAACCTCACCACACAACCCAAGAAACAGAGGTGAGTAATGGCGATACTGCCAGAAGGGACGTGCCCCAGGAAACACGCAGATGGGTAACTGAGTCATGCAGGAAAGGTTTATTTGACTGGGAAAAAATCACGTAGAGGAACAAGCAAGATGCCTGGAGTATTACCAATAATACAAGAAAGATAACATATTACCGAACAAAATCGTGTTCAAAGGAAAGGGAAGGCGGTCAATGGTTATCAGCGATGATCTTTCTTAAATTTGTGCACAACCGGTCTTGCAACGAGTCATCCATAGCCAACAATTTCATTCCAAGGTTTACGCACGCAGATCATGGGGTGAATACGCCTAGGTAATTATGGAGACTCCCAGCAAAAAAATAAAAATGCCCAGGTCATCATGGAGACGCCAAACAACAAGAAAAAAATGCCCAGTATAAGAACAAAAGAAACGCCATGGTCTAAAACAAACGCCACTATAATAAAAATTCCACTGTGTATAAAAACGCCATGGTAAGAAAAAAAATGCCACTGTATACATAGAATCCCCCTCCGACATATAAATGCATACTAAAATTTAGAATACCCACAGACATTCGAAACAAAAACACAACCCACACAACAAATCATGAATTGAATAACGCCCACAGTCTTAGGGATTCGCCCACCGAATGGTAAAATACCCACGGGAAAGGAACAACACCCAAAGTGATAGTTACACCCATAGCCAATGTAAATATGCTCTCAGCAATAAACAAAATTCCCTTGGTGTTAAAGTCTGGATTGGAGTTCGGAGCACATGAGGTCATAAAAATTGCACATGCATGACGGTCACAAGATCGGGTTTAAGTTCAAAGGGCCGTCGGAGGTAATTTTATTGGGTCCTTTAAATCCAAGCTCAGACAAATAAAAACAATATCCAAGTTTCCATTTAAATTTCATATCGCAGACAGAGTTTATTACTGGGTTAAATTTCAGAGCACCAGAAGCAAATACGATTTTCCAATTAAAATTTCAAAATGCATGCAGATTCCATTGTTGGGTTAAATTTCGGCATGCCAACGAATATAGGCACGATTTGTCTACTAAATACTTATCGCTGATAGACCCAACATGTAAATCACCATTATAGCAGAAGAAATTCACGCTTAGAGCAGTAGCTTAAGACAACATTCATCCATTACAATCATCTTACAATTCCTAGCATAATATCTAATGCATTATACCCAATAAAATTAATGAGCGTAACTTTTTTTCCTTGTGACTGCCTCATACATTGTTCATGCCTCGATTGATGTCCTGCGCTCCTTGCCGCTCCTTCTTTCCAACCGCAGAACCATCACCGGTATCTCCCAGCCAATCGCTAGGGGTACTCTGCTTCCCACTTAGCCCCCCAAGCCGCAAAGGGGCCACACAAGATCCAGAGATAAGACTAGCTTCTCATCTCACCTCCAAGGTTGAGCTACCACTCCAATACAGCTGAGAAATTCCCAACTCCTCACAAGAAAATAGTGAAACCACAATCTGGCAGCATAACATTACGCTCACTGTTCCCCCCTTCTTCCTCCTTTTCCCCTTCTTTTATAGAAATTTGAGACCCACCTACTTTCCCTAAATCATTATTAATTTAATTTTTAATGACAATCCTCTAAAAATTCTCTGTCGTCCAAGTGTCACTCCTCCCCCACCTTTCTCCAAAATTATTTACTTTAAAAATATAAAAAGACTCATTTCCCTCACCCCCCTAGTCGTTCCTAAAATTACTCCTAGGGTTCCTAGATCCCCTCACATGCTTTTAATAACTTTCCCTAAAAGAAGTTGCTATTTCAGTTCATTATAGAAAGTTATTAATTGCTAATTCCTTTTTGCTTTTTACCCTATGTCCCCTACTTACCTTTATTAAGTTTCCTTTATTACAAGTTTCCTTATTTCTATTATTTATTCCTTTCTTTTTCTTTTTTTTTCTTTTAAACCCAAAAAGATAAAAACGCTTAATAGTCTTTTCATTATATTTTTAAAATCCTAACTTTTATACTCCCCCACTTTAATTAGTTTTATTTCTTCTTTATCATTTAAAAACCATGGGTTTCAATTAATTTATCTCCCTCATTACTTTACCCCCCCTTTAATTTAAGAAGACTAAATCATTACATAAGAGGGTTTTAGTTTACAGCTTTATTTTTATTTTTCTTAGGGTTAATCGAAATTTATCTTAGAAAGGTTTTTAGGCTTAGGTTTAGATTTTGAACTGGGTGACAGTTGCTTAGGGGGGTTGTTTTAAGAATTTCTTCAGGCGTTTAAGGTTTTTAGGGTCATCTAGGTTTGTCTCATCATCAACATCCGTGCGATGTGCCCTTCAGGACGCACTACGTGCTCCAAGGGTGCCACTTGCCTCGTTTTCTTCTGTTGCATGACGTGCCCTTTAGGATGCACCACGTGCTCCAAGGGTGCCACTCGCCAACTTTTTTTTATTTTGCACGATGTTCCCTTCAGGATGCACCACGTGCTTCAAGGGTGACACTTGCCGACTTGACTGGTTGGTAGACATCTATAACCCCTGGAGTCAAC